>CAJNOP010000812.1:55408-91163 GCA_905250075.1 Rotaria sp. Silwood1
TTGTCCGCAAAGCAGAATCGAGGCAGAGAATGAAAATGTCCGCATTAGAGAATCAAAAAAAAGTAGAAATAGTAAGAAAATTAGTACAGACAAATCGATTCTATCGACGATAATCAGTAATGATTCGATTAGAACAGGAACACGCACAACAACGAACAACTCGTCCAAAAAGGTTAACTTCAGTTAATAATGAAAATATTTTAGTACAAGCAAAAGAAGATTATTTAAATGGTCTACTAGATTTAGATGATTATCAAAAAAGACTACGTTCTCTTTGTTACCGATACATTCACATCTTGAATACATCTGACAAAGATGACGAAGATTATGAACCAAAAAGCATAGTTGAATGTTGAATCATCTCGTACTACTTGTATCTTTCTCTTTCTTCACATAATAAATTTTTTCTTGATTCTATAATGCGGACATTTTCATTCTCTGCCTCGATTCTGCTTTGCGGACAATTTTCAAAATGCGGTCATTTTTGTCTATACCCCCTGATTCTGCTTTGCGGACATTTTACCTTAATTGGTTAAAAAAAGTGTCCGCATTGTAGCTGTAGCCGAAATTTTTATCATTTTATCTACTAGTTGTGATCAAGTATTCTTGAAAACATCGAGGTCAGAAAACTTATCTTTCGTATAAAAGAGAAAAAAATAGTGTTTATATGTCACACGAGATTTTTGAAAAACTGCCACACGAGATTTTTTGAAAAAACTATCAGGTGGAATTTTTATGCATATAACTTTCTCACAACTAAGACTAAAGTACATACATTACATATTACTTGATTTCGTGTTTAAGTGATTGTCGAAACTCGTGCAAGCACCCTTTAATTTGTTTCTCACAATTCACAGAAAAAGTCCAATATGATTATGAATAAGAAACAACATTATTAGAGTTATGTGATCGAGCTTTATCGAACACATAACTCTCAACCATATTTCGAGTGATATAAACAAAGTTGTTTCTATACATAAACTGAAGTATTTTCAACGCGTTCAGCAAAACTCTCGCATTTTAGCAATTTTTCGACATAACAGCAACACAGTCGTATTGAAGCATTTTTCATGGACTTTGAATGATTCTCTTATATCACAGCCATACTTATAGTGGTAGTCGGGAAAATTTATCCTTTTTCTCTTCTCATATCGTACAGTTAAATACACGACTTATCAGCTTTCGAATCGAAATTTTTTTTCGTTTATTTGTTTTTGTCAAAACGGTACAATAATTTTGCAATTCATCCATATATATTCCAATCTTAAATAGGTTATGTTGTTTCTTTTTTTTTTTCTTAAAAAGAGGAATAATGAAAAGTACTGAGTTTAGTTTTTTTCTCGTATTGGGATAAAAAATTTATAAATAAGTTGAAAAGTTCTATTGGCCACTAGAACTTTTCAAATTATTTTTTCGATTAATTAGATATAATCTATTTCGTATGGAATAATGTTTTTTTTCTTTCGTACCTATGTTATTATATAGAGAGGGATAGATACTATCTTATATCACAGCCTGTTAGGTGGCTTCGTAACCTAACCCAGGGAGATTTCTTGTGCCTGTTGTGGCGAAAGCAGTGTAGTACTCGGGAAGGCCGTCTGTTCGTAGGTCCTTGTCGTCGTTATTGTGCGATATACCTACGATCATGCCCCACCAGTCCGGCGTAGTCCGCTCTGCATGTACCCATATCGCGCTTACAGGGAGTCTTCCTGGTCGCGCGCGCACGTACGCGAGAATGAGCCGGAAAAGCGAAATGAATTGTAGTTCAAATAAATTTATTCAGCAAACCGAAAAAAAACAAATTACATTTTCTTTCGAATTTTTTCAAATGTTTCTTTATATTCCAAAATATGAGGATGATTTGAAGGTAATTTTTCTTGAGCAATTTCTGCGGCTTGTTGAACATTTTTCATTGCCATATTATATTGTCGAGTAGATAAATATAATTTCGCCAAATTGTGATATACAACAGCTAAATCAGGATGACTTTTTGGTAGTTTATTTTCACGCATTTCTAATCCTTTTTGATAATATGTCAATGCCGTTGTATAATCTTTCATTTGACGATATGTTTCACCTAAATTTATATATGTCGTTGCACAATCTGTAGGATCACATTGAACATTTTCTTGAATATTTAATGCTTTTCGATGAAATAAAATTGCCTTTTCATAATCACCCATTAAACGATGAACATCACCAATATTACTGTATGTGATAGCTTGATTTGGATGTCTTTCTGGTAATGTTTGTTGAACTATTGTAAGGCATTTTTCAAAGTAATCAAGCGACTTTGAATAATCTTTTATACTCCGATAAACTCTTCCAAACCAGCTGTATGTTGAAGCAAAAGCTAGATTACCTTCTTCAAAAGCTTTTTGCTGAATTTGATAAGCATTTTTAAGGGCTTTAAGAGCTGTTGTGCAATCACCCATTTTTTCGTAACATGCTACAAAATTCAAGTGACTAACAGCCAAATCAGGATGATTCGAAGGCAGAGCTTTTTTTGTGATTTCTAGATCTTCTTCGTAAAATTCAAGTGCTTTCGAGTAGTCACCCATGTTCTCATACACTTGACCGATGTTGCTGTATGAAGTAGCCAAATTAGGATGATTCGAAGGCAGAGCTTTTTTTCGTATTTCGAGTGATTTTTCGTAAAATTCAAGTGCTTTCGAGTAGTCACCCATGTTATTATACACTTGACCGATCTTGCTGTATGAAGTAGCCAATGAGGGATGATTCGAAGGCAGAGCTTTTTTTCGTATTTCAAGTGATTTTTCGTAAAATTCCAGCGCTTTCGAGTAGTCACCCATGGCATTATACACTCCACCGATACTGTTGTATGAACCACCTAGATCAGGATGGTTCGGAGGGAAGGCTATTTTAGCTATTTGATGTGCTTTTTCGTAAAATTCCAGCGCTTTCGAGTAGTCACCCATGGTATTATACACCCTACCGATGCTGTTGTATGAACCACCCAGATCAGGATGATTCGGAGGTAGAGCTTTTTCGTAGATTTGATGTGATTTTTCGTAAAATTCCAGCGCTTTTGAGTAGTCACCCATGTTATTATACACTTGACCGATGTTGCAGTACGAAGTAGCCAAATCAGGATGATTCGAAGGCAGAGCTTTTTTTCTTATTTCAAGTGATTTTTCGTAAAATTCAAGTGCTTTCGAGTAGTCACCCATGTCGTTATACACTTGAGCAGTATTATTGTACATAGTAGCTAATGAAGGATGATCTTCGGGGAGAGTTATTCGGTAGGTATGCACAGATTGTTCGAGAAATGCAACTGCTTCGTTGAATTGCCCTTGGTCTTTTTTCACCCATCCAAGCATGTTACTAATATATGCTCTATCACTATCATCCGATGCCTGTTCCAGTAGTGCCATATATAGTTCTTCGGCCTTGTTGAATTGACCTATTTTGAGTAACAATTTACCCATTCGACGCCATCCGGTACCGTCGACTTCTTGTCGCATGTAGTCAGTTAATTCTCGAAGTTGTGGATCATTATCCGACGTAAGTTCAAGGTCCACTTGATAAAGTGCACGATTGTTGTCAATTTTTTGAACTTCACCAATGCGAAACACGGTGTGCATGGAGAAAAGAATTTCATCTTCCTTCTTGAAATAACTTTCTTCACGAATGGAGGCGAATGGAGTCGATGATATCTTAGGATCAATTGTTATTTGGAATAGTATTCCAACCATATCATTGGTGCTTAAGGCTTTCTTGGCGAAATCGAGAGCGACTTTTTGATTTGTGCTGGTAGATAAGAAGTTATTAAAAGAAATAAGCCCATCTTTATTTTCTGCGATCTTTTCAAAATCTGTTTTTGATAGACCTTGTCCTCGAAAGACGTTAAAAATTTTACCATGATATTGACTGACCTGATTCTTGTACAAGTCTTCGATTTGTCGATGTACATCACACAGGAAAAATCCCATTCGAATCATAATGTCGCCGTTGAGGGTCCGTAATGCCCCGTTGATCATTTTGTACGTGAAGCTCTCACGCGTATACCACCAAATGGCTTTTGTTGCGTGATAAGTACGTTCAAAATCTGTAATATTCTTCATTTCTTGGGTTTTGTCCTCGTATTCTTTTCGGCAAAACATGATCAAATCTTCAAAATCTTGATGACAATGTGGTATCTCAAGGAGTATTTCCTTGAATATTTGGGAATACATAAAAGAAGGTTCTAGCTGATCTAGATTCTTGCTAGAACCTCCTACATTCACGCCAACAATGCTCACCGACATATGATCTTGATTGCATTGTTTGATAGCTGTTGTCAATTTTTCAGATATGTGTTTGATTGTCGTATGGACACCTTGGATTTTTGTCCAATTTCGAGCCCAATCTTGATACCGTTCTTTCTTGCGACAAAAAATGTATATGGCATTTAATTTTGCCATACCATGGATGCTTGGTACGAGATGTTGTCCAAGTGCACCTGAGGAGATAACAAATGATATCTCTTCAGGATTTTCATTCAACTGTTGAACACATTCTTCAGTTGTCGTACAATGTATGACTTGATTTACAACACCGCGCAATTGCGCAAGTGTATTGTGGCAATCTTGATTGGTCATATCCATATTTCCATCAACCCAAATAACCATGTAGTTTTCAGGAAGGTGCCGTCTTGGTTGTTGACTCATTTTTGATGAAATTTTTGGTGTGCGATAAGTAGTTGTGTATTTTGAATAGTAGATGGCTGTTTGGACAGAGTTTACCTTTTGTATTTATACACTTGATGCACGTTGTTTTTTTTCTAGATTTTTCTCTGGTAAGTATGCTCTTCGCCGAAAACAAGATCGTCGAAAACTCACATCGCCAACTCGACGTGGCAATTCACCGTAAACTTCCACGTCGAGTCGACGATGTGAGTTTTCGACAATCTTGTTTTCGGCGAAGAGCATTACATTCTTTTCTCTGACGTCAAATATGAATATTTTGTTTTTTCGTTGACAGTCAATAACAAAATATGCCTATTAGTAATTGAAGGTATGCTTATCAAAAATAAATTAAAGGGAAAAAAACCAATAACATTATTGATCGTATGATAATTTTTTCCCACTTTCATTTATGTGTCATGTGAAGCGGGACTTGAGTTTCATTGCATTAGATACCTTGTCTTATACGTTGTATAATTTTGTTTCATTCTCTCCAACAAGAACGAAAACGACAGCAAGGACAGCGTTAATGTGATTTGTTTTTCTCGTTATGCATATGATTGACATGCTGATAATGTGAACGAAACAAGAAAAAATATAATTTCAATTTCAATTGAGGCAATAGTTAAATAACGATTTCTACTGGCCAAATATACTGTTGTTGAAATTTGAAAATTATGAAAGATCGAAGTAATTATCACCAATTTAAAATGAATGGAACACTTAAATGTAGGTTTTACATATTAGTATAATAATAAACAAGCAAAAGTTTTATATCAGTTATCATCCAAATTGCATCTAGAAACACCCAAAAACTTAAGTTTTGTTATGTATAGAGTGAATAGATCATCACTCACAATCTTGCTAGAGTAATTTTTGATTTTTATTCATTCGTATTATGTGTATAATAAAAAGAAATTTTGTTTTCTAGTATTATATTAACTGCTCTTCTTTTATTAATTTCTACGATTCATCAAGAAATCATATTCAAATTTTGTTTTGTTTTTTCATATTTAAAGCTCACACAACGTCAACGTGTGTGAAAATGACAACAACAAAAATAACTTCTATTCTATACGAACATGTTTCCATATAGTTGGCAAATAATGAGAAGAATCGTTCATAGTTTCTTAGCTAAAACTGGTGGAGATATTGAAGACATGAACCTTTCTTACTTTCGTAATTCAAAAGTAAAAGAAACACGATAATTGAATCGTATGCTTGATGTTTTTGTTTGAATCGAGAAAGATGATATCATCAATGCTTAACGTGATCATTATATTTTTTTTAACTTACATAAATTTGTATTACAAGTACATAACTAAAAAATTATGTTTTCGGTAACTGAGAAACGGTCTAGTTATAATATATTTTTTTTATTAACACTCATTAGTAAGCTCATATCAGAACTGATAAAGAAATTGCCAACAGTGAACAAATAGTAACATTGCATTGCTATTTTCTACACAGAGTATTGAAAAAATGTTGTAAAAGTTTTAAATGTAAAAATGATACAGATAATATCAATACACTTGTGATATCGCGACATGCTACTTTTTCATATATTTCTAAGTTTTTTATTCATTTGACTGATACACATTTTGATTCCTAACCAACAATAACTGATTAAAAGAAATTAAAACAACAAAAAATTGTGTTACTATGCACAACGAGTAAATAAATTCATATAAACATAACCATGAGAACTAATAACTGGCCATTTAAAACCTACTCAAGATTTTACGATCTTCAATAAAACAATAGTATATCAAAAAATTTTAAAGAAATGCAGTTTAATTTAATTTTTGTTGTTTTAGTTCTTTTCATCAGTTCTCGTTTGTTATGAATAAATGTTAACTCATGTTACAGATGATGTCTTTTTTGCTAATCATGACGGCACTCACAAAGAACGAAAATTTCAGTTATATATGTAAAATTAAATTATACTGTATTTCTGTAAAATTTTCTGATGTACTATTGTTTTATTCAAGTTTACGTATTTCCTTATTGAATAACTATTGTAAATAGATGTAAGTAACTGCAGAATATTTTTATTGATACCAGTTATATGACATCTGACTTTATTGAAATAACTAGATACAATCGAACTCAACAATTATTAGTTTTCTCTTTCTCAATTGTCCATGATATGGATATTTAATTATATCTAATCTTGTTATTTTCAGTCGTGATAGCTGTGAAAAATTTTATTTGTTCAACATTCTATATTTAGATTTTGATTTGTTTCTCAATAAAAACCATCTGTTAATTTGAAAGAATATTAACATACTTTCAACTTTACAAGAATAATAAAAAATGCTGATGAAAATGAAATTTGGTTATCTATTTGATGAATAAA
Source organism: Rotaria sp. Silwood1 (assembly GCA_905250075.1). NCBI lineage: Eukaryota > Metazoa > Rotifera > Eurotatoria > Philodinida > Philodinidae > Rotaria > Rotaria sp. Silwood1. The sequence continues at coordinate 62,453 of CAJNOP010000812.1, forward strand.
ATGTTTTATTTTACAAGAATGTTTTCGCAGTTGTGTTGAAAATAGGTTTTTTTTCCGTGGTATCAAAATCTTTTTACACAAGTATGTTTCTAATAGAATTCTGTAATCAGTGATCCTCTTTTTAGTAAAATAAACATGACAACAGTTCAATCATTTTCTATTTGACAGCAACATTCATCAATGACATACAGTTTTTTTCTATATTTTATAACCACTTCAAGTATGGGATTTTTGAAAGTACGTATCAAGAATAATCATTACGGTGGAAATGAAACGTTTGGTATATTTGTTTTTGAATACCGACAGATGCACATGCCGATTCTGAGAGTAGTAAATGATAATGACTTTGAACGGTTTGTGTTATTTTCAATCTCTCACCTCACGTTCCGTGCGTATCTATCGTATATTTTCCTTGTCAGTTGAGTTCATCAGGTCGAAAAGTTTTGGACCCAAATCTAATTCTTATTCATAATATCGTCAATACCTACATATTTTTCATGACCATCTTGTCAGTGATCATGTAAGATTGTGGACATAACAGAGTATTACTTTTAGAGTAACAACTATGGGGTTGGACCCTGACTCAACGGGCTCCATTAGTCACTGGATGTTGTGCTCGTCATTGTAGATCGATCCATCATCATTATTTGTAGTAAATGGCTTGCCGATAGTATATAGATCTGAAGAGTGTATTTTTGCAAGTAAATACTTGTGCACTTCTTCGTTAAGAAAAAAAGAATATTTAGTTAATTACTCAATAGATGAAATACTCACTTCAATAAATCTTTCACTACTTTCGATAGATGCTTGTATCTAGTTTTTCTTTAATAGACGAAATGAAATTAATTTTTGATTTCGGTCATGATGGAAAAACTTTTGATGAGCTGAAAAAAACTATTAACGAGTAAGATATTTTCATTTCTCTCAAAAAAAAACGGATTGACGATCACAATTAAATATACAGAATTATTTCGAGATTTTGAAAAATACCTATGAAACTTGTAGTTTATCATAAAATTATGTGTAAAATGTCAGATTAACAGTCGAAAGTATAAGTGAAATAGTTGTTTCATAACTTGATTAATAGAATTTGTTCATTCTTAACTTTTATCTTTACCGAATCTCCTTCAGCATTTCAGATGAATTAAGATAAAGAGAAAAAGGTTTTCAAACTAAATTAAAACTTATATCTAAAATTTCAAATCTTCTTCCTTCATAAAATAGAAAAGTTTCTATTTATTGTAAACTATTTTAATACATGAAAGAAACCCTATTCTAAAATAGATTGAAATAATCAACAGTCATTAGTTTGTATTATTTTTTATCGAACATCTAGAATTTAATTTAATTTGATTTTAGTTAGAGTTTCATGTAATTATCTAGTTTTTGTCGTTTTCAAGGACATATTAGAATTCGAAGTTTGTTGTTATAAAAAAAAGAGAAATCTTTGTTTTTCATCAAATTTTGTTGAAATTAGAGGTGTCATATTAGCATTAAGTTAAAAATAATGCTAATACTTTTGCATTAGCATTAACCGTTATTACCAATGCTTTGGCATTAGCATTAATGGTTAATACTGATGCTCTGGTATTAATGACATTAGAATCAATTAATGTTTAGGTGTTAGGATCAATTTAGCATTATTTTGGGGTGTGGGTAAAAAGAAGACTAACACGCACATCCCACATCCACACCCAAATCTCAATAATAATTGACATTTATACTTATTGTTTAATTATTTCAATAAAAAAAAGAGCAAGCAAAAGAATTCGCATATTTTAAGTATATTCTCATAAGAAACTCAATAATTGGTCAATATTGTAGTTGAGCCTGACTTTCTGTTTCTCTTCTAATTTATAGGATATATCTAGCATAAATGTCATAGATAATAACGGAAACTAAACGCAGAAAGAAGATTAAATCTATAGGTAATTATTAATATCTGTATTTGATTAATAGTTAACGAGTACGGAAAATTAGTATAGAATTTCTAGCCTTATGAAGTTTTCTGTTGATCAGTAGACGTCAAGAGAAAGAAAACTTTTGGAAATAACCAATGAAAAATACATGACAATAACTGTTTTGATTAGATGAAATATATGATTAATCGATGAATTACATGAAGAATGATCGATGTCAGTCTACCAGTCTTATTTGATCTAGTCTGGTCTAACCGTTTTTGCTAGCATCTGTAAAGACAGAAAAAAAAATCCTATCGATTATAATTCTACCTCGATTTATGATCAATTAGAAAATGACATCTTACACCAAATAGTCAACAGAAAAATTAAACATACAGGTTTTTTCAACTAGTCTTAGTTCTATAAGCATTTTCAATAGAAGTAACAAATGAAATGCTGAATACTAATAACTAATTAGTCTATGGACTAATCGGTTTGTTGTCTGCACTGGTTTTATCTTTGGACGAAGCTTCCCAAACACGATCTTTTAAATATAAAGAAGTCACTTTTGGTTAGTATACAACAATAAACCTTCAAAAATCATTCAGCTTTGCTAATGATCAAAGGAAAAGCTAAACTATACTGTGCTGTTTCGGATAAGAAACATAAATTGACAACTTCACGCATAAAATTACAATGAACTATAAATTCTATTGATTTCTGGCATTTTTGATCATTCTGATAAATGAATAATCACTATCAACATTATTAACGATAAAATAACCTAAGAACTAATATATGAATTGGTCAAATTCTTTCAATATTTTACTCTTTGGTTTATTTAGTGGAAAACTATGAAGAGCAAATGATTGTTTTGTATGTGATTGAATTATTATTAATAAGATTGAAATAACAAAAATATTTTCTTCGTAACTAATAATTTATATAGAGAATCGATTCAATTAGATGAAATTTAGCTGTTTTCAATGTTTGATTTCGACAATTCTCACAAAACTCATTTAATTGTTTCCTTGTGAAATTCATTTTCAGAAAATGTCATAGAACTAAAGTTTTACTTATAAATACAATAAAGAGAATAATATAAAGAATTTTTTAATTGAAATTATTTTTATAATCGAATATTCGATGATAAACAATTAATATTCGTGATTCCTTGTTATTTTCTTCTCGTAATATAAGGAAAGATTTTTACATAATTTGTTTATTGAAATGATCAATATACCATTGAATTTACAATAAAGGAAAGTATTCATAAAAAGTTTTTGAAAAAAGTCTCTGGTCGTTCGATAGTTAGTAATTGTTTGATATTAGAACAACCGCATTGCGTTACATCTCTCGTAACATCCATGATTACACTTTTCAATTGATTATAATTGACTGACAATCGAGTTAAACAAGGTAAATGTGTCTTTGTTTCAAATAGGAATTGTCCAACATAATCGATATGTACATACATTATGTTAACTGATATAAGATAAGGATATTTAATTATTCAATTATATGAATTATCAGCAGGTTTTTATCAATTACTAAATCGTTTTTAAATTGCTTCATTTCCCACCGAGAAACATTTAAGTAATGAAAAAGCTTGACTAATTCACATAGAGAGTTCATGTTCCAGTGAAACTATCGTAGGCGTGCAAATAAGTTACACTATCAAATAAAATATTTGGAAAGTTATTCGTGAACTTTTTTTAGACGAATAAATCTAAATAAATGTGCTGTAATTATCTATGATACAAGTCACTTGTCTATATTTAATCTTTGTTGAATATGAATAAGTTTAAGATGAGTTGAACTGATAATACATTGTGTACTTATATAATAGATGAATCCATTATGTTGAGGCATATAAACAACAATTTCATCATAAAGATTTTTGTCATCAACGAATGTATTTCGAGAAGCGAAAGAACTAATGCATCATAATGAAATGTGTTATGATAACTTATTAATGAGAAACATTTTAAATAATGTAATTCATTCTATAAAATACAAAAATATATTTAATATGCATATTTATCATCCTTCATTACGATGAAAACTTTATTTAAGAAACCGTTTGAAAAAAATCTCTACTCATTTACAATTCTCTTCATTATTTTTCGTATTTGTTCAAATATTATCAAATAAAATAAATCTTATTTGTAAAATGTATGTGTCACTAACAAAGACATTCGAATTAACAAAAAAGTATCTTCTTCAAAACATTTATATCGACATTGTACATATCAGTAGAATTTATTGTCGTCATGTTATCCGTCATGCAGTGTATGTTTCAATCTAATGAGTTCTATGTCATATCTTTTGTCCTATTCACATCACTGCATAACATAACACTGAGGCTGTGGGTGTGGATTGACTTAAGAACATCAATTCCACACTCACACCCTTTTGAGAATATGATTTGATTGAGAGGAAAACATTACGATTATTTCTTCCCATATAAATTTCAAAACCATTGTAATAAAATTCACACCGAGAGAAGAAAACTTAGTAATAATTTAAGTCTAGTGGTTTAATTTAAGACATAGAAAGTGACGTATTTTCAAAGATATAGTTTCAAAAATCTATACTTCATTTTGTTCAATTACTTTGAGAATAACTTATGCTTATAGAAAAAGCATCAGTAGTGAAAAGTATTGATCGAGTGTTGCCTGTTGTATTGTTCTATGAAAGAGATTTTATATCTTAACTCAAAAAGAATTATGCTAAAGAACTGTTCGAAAACTCTACGCTCAGCATTTTGACCTTAATTGATTCTCTTTGTTCTCCTTGTAAACATATTTGCTCAAGTAGAATATAATTTTCGCTATATCCGTAAAAAAACAGTAGACTTTTGTTAAACAGTCAACACCGTTTAGCATCTTATTCCTTTAAATTATTGTCATATTCTTAATAACAAATGAAGAAGAAAAATAGACAGTTACGTTGATCTTAACTGTTGATAGAAAATTATAAAAAACATGTTCATAATATATGGCACATAACTCTCATTCGAAATGTTACCGTCATGTTGTTTTCTGTATGTAATTCAATCTGACAGTTAAAATAGTGCTTATCTAATGAGATCTTAGGAAAATTAAGAATCTAACAGGCTTATTTGCTTATTCTCAAAAAATATCTACAGGAACACTAGAACCAAATTTTCAAGATTCTGTTACCCGGAAGCGTGGATTTTTTACTGATAACTAGAGTCGTCTATATTCTGTCAATGTTTGTTATTTCAACCCTAGTAAATTTTTCATTCACTGATTCCTTTGAATTTTCGTCTTACTATACTATTAGATGGTAAGACATTTTTCTAGGATGTGGGTGCTGCAAAAAAAAAAAGGGTTTTTCCAAAGAAATCTAATATTCCTATAAAACGTTAATAAGAAAATTTTCAATGAAACTACTCTCCCTGACTGAAAAAGAAAAATAACAGATTGTGATCAACAATCTATTAAGTCGTCATTGCGCAATCAAGAAAAGTTTAGAACTTCAGCAACAACAAAAGCGTTGAAAAATAATGAAATCGATAATATTGCTATTTATGATGGCGATTTTGAAAATAGAGTAAACGGAAAATTTTAGCATAACTTATTTAATTGATGAAAATTTCATGCAAACCTACTGTATTACAGTGATTTTCATATGCTCGCTATTTTTGCTTAGTTTTGAAAAAAAAAATTATTTTTCAAGAAAATTTTATCAACATTTTCCAAAAGGGATGTAAATTTTCGTCGAAAAAATCATTTATTTCATACACTTGATAAAAAAACGGTTTCGAAGAAAAAATTTTCCATCTTCAGTTGAAAATTCTTTTTTGTTTTTTCTTTCTTACTTGTGCACGTTCTCCATCATATTTATATTCATCACTTTATCCACAACGTTTTAATATTTCATCAGTACCTTTCGATGGATGTGCTAACATTGGTATACCAGGGGTTGCTTTATATAAATCTTTTAATTTTTCAATACCACCTTTATTAACAAGTACATCAACAAGTATATCATAGAATGAACATTGACAAAAAGCATCTTTAACAGCAAGTGTACCATTATCAAGACGTTCTTTTAATGTTGTTTCTTTTAAATTTGAATATTGACTACGAATACATGAATGTGCTAATGCAACAACCATTGATTGTTCAGCTAAACCAATACGAAGTTTACCAATTAATGATCGAACAAGATAACGACTTTCATGAGATTGACAAGAAATTAAAAGACTTTTTATTATATCACTTTTACGTTGTTGACTCTTTTTAGAAAAAAAAATGTCGTTTTTTTTTTGAATCAATGAAAACGAAAAAATGTTTACTTTGTTTCCAATTAATTGTGCAATAGATAAAATTGAAAATTACCTCAGCAACAAGACCCAAATCTCCTTTAGGTTTATAATCTGATTTTAATTGCTCAACAGTACGTCCAGTACTATCAGTGATAGCTTTCATAATTATTATTTCACCAATACCTAATTACGAATTATTTCTAAACGAGCTGATATCTCTTCAATCAATAATAATGTTGATAATAATGCACTGTATGGTACACAAAAATATAAACAGAATATTGAATAACTTATTTTTTTAATACACTTATAATATCGAATGATCTTTTTTTTTCATAATAAGTATCAAATGACGCAGAAGAAATTACTGTCTGCATTTTTTCCTTTATTATCCCCCTGATTCAAATACTTCTTTAATCAAAAGGTAGAGCTTGAAATTCAAACACAAAATAGTATACTTTATTGAACGATAGCATCACCCAGGTCAATCCATTCGCTAATTTACAATGCTGAGAGTGGCTATGTATGAGCGATTTATCATCAGAATCTGATGATGAAGATTGTAATGGTTCTTTATTTTCTATATGAATGGATGGTGGTTCGACTTCTTTTTTTGGTGTTTTTATTATTGATGAATCTTTTTTTGCGAAAAAAAGAACTTAAACAAATCGATTTAAATTTATTAAAATTAAACAAAAGAAAATTTTTGACATACGCAATTGATGGTTGATTAGTTTTTTTTTGATTACTCTTTGAAATTTTCTTTTTACAAGTTGATAAATATCTTAAATGATATTCATTATTAAATAAAATTTGAACAAAGCGAATAGATAAATAAACAATGTCTTACAGACATCTGAAATATTTTTAAGTAAAATAATCATTGGTTTTTTTCATCTATCCAATAAAAACTATGCTGTGACTGCAATGAGGACAAAATTGTTTGTTCATGGCTTACATATATTCTTCGTTTATTTATTCGTTTTTTTGTTATTCATGTCGATGGCAACTTGCAAATATAGTTTTAATGCTCTAGTTAGTTAATTAAATATTCTCTGCTTTTTTTTTAATAAAAAAATTCTTTCGATTTAAAGCGTCGAGCATCGTCATCTGCTGCTGTTGCTTCAACTGTAAATCAGAGAAATGTTCCTCAAACAAAAACAGGTCAATTTGGAGTTCCACAAAGGATTAATTTACCAAAAGAAAGTATTAATGTAAGAGATAATTTTTTATTTCGTTTATTTTAAAAATCATATGAATGTTTTTAAAAAGGTAACTAAATTACCAAATGGATTGGTTGTGGCTTCAATGGAAAATAATTCACCATTATTTCGTGTTGCTGCTGTTGTTGATGCCGGAGCTAAATATGAACCTTATGAAATGCGAGGTGTCACAACACTTCTTCGCGTTTTCTCGAATTTGGTAATTTTAAATTGAATATTTTGTTTTTACGAAGGAAATTTTCTTTGTGAAAAGAAGTAGCGCTTATACTTTTCCGTACCGCTTATTATTTTTAAATCTAATTCGAATAAACCGTTTATAAAGTTAAAGTACTTCGACGTCAAAAGCCTTTGATCAGACTTTATAAGACTTCATCTTAGAGAGCCTATTATAGACAAACATTTCAAGCTTACAAATTTTCTGTCATTAGTTAAGAATTCTCGACTACTTTTAATGGTGGAAAGCAGTTTCGTTCGTTTTTCTGGCAAATATCGAACAAGAAATAGTAGAGTCTTGCAAGGGTAAGACTTTTTCGTACTTTAATCCTACTCTAACAAATACAAAATTATCACACATTTAAAAAGGTTCGTAAGAATAAAATATCATTAATAAAAACATGAATCGATTTTGTTGCCTCTTTTTCATATACACTGAATTTTGCATATTTCCATGATCATTTTTTTAAATCAACTTGAAAACTGTTAGAAGTTCATTTAGGCTTGTTTTCTCGAAAAAAAGCAAATTTCTCATGTCAAGAAAAACTTATTATTTTTTTTATTGATTTATGTAGAGCACGAAATATGTCAGTCGACTTGGTTTAACAAAGAATTTGGAACGTTTGGGTGCCAATTTTAAGTAAATAGAAAAAAGAAAATTTCATTGAATACAACAAAAAAAAAATATTTCTGTATCAATAAATAGATGTACACAAACACGAGAACAAATGATTTATTCAGTTGAAGGTCTTCGAAATGAATTGTATGTATTTAATTTTTTTTTTGATTTAAGAAACAAATTCAGTTTATTTTATTTTTTTCATTTAAAAAACAAAACAGAACACATGGAGCTCAATTTTTAGTTCCTATTGTTTGTTATCCACTATTCAAACCCTATGAAGTTCATGATGAACATGAACGAGTAGAACTTGATCATGAAATTTATTTAAATTCACCTGAATTACGTATATTATATTATTTTATTTCAAAATTTTGTGTTTTTTTAAATAAAACTTTTTTTTTGTTTTAGAATTAAATGATTTACTTCATACAGCAGCATTCAAAGGTGGTTTAAGTCGAGCATTATCAATTAGTCCTGGAATGATGAAAAAATTATCACATAGACAAGTAAAACATTGTTTAGATTTAAATTTTGAATTGAAAAAAAATGTTTTTTTTTTGTTTTTGTTTATTGAAATAGATGTATTCATTTCATTCGCATTATTATACACCTGATCGAATATCATTAGTTGGTACTGGTTGTAATCATCAAACACTTGTTCATTTAGCGGATAAATTTCGTTTTTCACCACTTGATTGTGTTTATACACCAGGTTTTGGAAATATTAAATTAATTGATTCCGAACCTGAACCATCAAAATATAAAGGAGGTTTGTTTTATTGATTTATTTATTTTTTTTTGTCATATTTTTATTAAAAAATATCTTTATTATAGGAGAAATTCGACGTGATACTCAATCAAGTTTAGTTCATATTGCATTAGCATGTGAAGGTGTTAGGTATTTAATAACAAAAAAAAAAAAATATCGAATTTCGTATTAATTAAAAGTTATTTTTAGTTCAAAAGATGAAAAAGGTGTTTTAACAAGTTTATTATTAAATGAAGTAATGGGTAAAGGTCCAAATATAAAATGGTCAGCCGGATCAAATCGTCTTCAACGTGCTGCACAAGCTGTTGCTGATGGACCTTGTTTGGTTAATTTTATTATTTTTGAAATGATTAAAATAATCTTCTATTTATTTTTTTTTATTATTTATAAAGGTTTCATCATTTAATCTTCATTATACTGAATCAGGCTTATTTGGTGTTCATATTATGTGTAACAAGAATGATACAAATAAGGTTGTCAAAGCTGTTTGGAACGAATTTAGTAAAGTTTTAAAAAATGGTATTAGTAAAGAAGAATTAAATATTGCTAAGTAAGTTTAAATATCAAATAAATAATACATGATATTGAAATATTAATAAGAAGGCATCTGTATTGAATGACTTAACAATTAACTATAGATATTGAAAGATGATATTCTATCATAAACTATAAAACAACAGTTTTATGTGAGAAGATTCGCAAGTGTCACTCGAATTAACGTTTTATCTATAAGTTAGTCTCGACGAGACTATATGAGTTCGTTCTTGTGCGCTGTCTTTTCTAAGCTATAAACAATAATACCATTTAAATTGTTCGAAATATATTCAAAGACAAAATTCATGATAAAAATAATTATACTATGATGAATATTTTTACTCACTATCATTAACTTAGTAGCGACCGTTGTTACTCATAGTTCAAAACTAATTCATTTGGATTTCTCTTTCGAATATTTTCGGATGAGCAAAAGCCTGACGCAATCATTTGTAATTCCGGTGTAATTGTATGTCTCTTATTAAATTGGAAACTTTGTTGAAAGTTGACTATATCAAATATTACTATTCACAGATGGAATACTTGAACATCTTGTCGTTGTAATATCGATAATGGTCAGAAAAAATTCACATTGGTTCCATCTTTGCACTAGATTTTTTTTTTGAGATTGATTTATATAAATAGTGAAACGATGAACTTTCAGTTCTTCTCCTCTGTTATTTTGAGTTCAGAAATGTTGTTTCGATCACATAAACATATTATAATAAGATCGTCTGGATTTTCATATCATAGATAGACTTTTAGCATAAATGTTATATATCTTGGTAAATGCTCTAATGATGTATATTAATTGAGGTTTAAAGCACGCTATTTTCTCCTCGATATGAATTTATATCCGAAATGAACATGTTCATGATGATATATCTGATTATATTTTTTTTAATTGTTTATAGAAAGAAACTTCAAGTAAATCTTCAAATGACAGCTGAACAATCTTCGGATGTTTTTTCAAAAATGTTAACTCAACCAGATGTTAGTGATCGATTAACTGATGTTCAATCAATTGTTGCACAAATTGAACAAAGTGATTATTCAATTGATTCAATAAATCAATTAGCCAAGAAAATGTTAACTGGAAAACCACCAACAGTAGTTTCTATTGGAAATCTTAAATCAATGCCATATCTTGATGATTTAAGAGCATAAACTTTCTTTCATGTTTTTCTTTTTCTTTTTCATATAGCTTGTAGAACTTACATCAAGATATGAGATGATTATACACACACACAAAAAAGACACGTTACGAAATAAAATGCCCGTTCTATCCCAAGGTTTATTTTCTAGATCGAAATATTTCTTATTAAAATAAATGTTGAAGAAGGAGAAAGAAAAAAAAAAGAAAAACGAAGAAATAATTGAAAGATTTGATTATTTTATTTTTAAGCAGTTCCATCCATCATCATCATTGTCATATTCATTGGTGATGATGATAGTGAATGATTTGTTGTTGTTGTTGTTGTTGTTGAAGAAATTTGATTATCATTTGATACAATTGTTGTTGATGATGGTGGTGTTGCTGATAATGTTGTTAATTTATTTAATGAAAGAAGAGTTTCAGGAAAATTTGGTGGTGTTGCTGGAGTATTTGCAGGTGTCATTAACTTATTTAAATTAAATTATTTTCATATAGAATATATAAAATATAAATAATTACTTCTGAAAATTTGCAACAAGGAATTGGCATTGTTCGTTCATCGAAGAATAAATTAATTGCTGCCTAGAAGAAAATAAAAATCTTCTTTTTTGTTTTTCTTTTTTCTTATGTTATTTTTAAATATAAATAAATCTTACCTCTAGTCTATAGTCAGTTGAAATTAATAATTGTTTAGCTTGTTCATGTGTACATCCGGTTGTTGCGGTCATTTGATTTATAATAACAAGATGAGCTAATGTTTCATTATTTATTGTTGAACAATCCATCGTAGTCATGACTTAGTACAATCTTATAACAAAAGAATAAAAACATAAGAAATTTAATTAACTAAATCGATTTGTTTTATCAAAAACGTGTCCAGGCATTAAAACATAATCATTTTTCTTATCGAAGAGATCTATTTTATTTAGAATAAAAAAAAAACATAATAATATTGACTTAGGGGAAATAAAGAAAATCTTTATCGAAGAAATTCTATAAAATATCATAAGCATCTAAAAAAAAAACGAGTAGATTTAATAAAATCTACTCACGAAAAGGAATATAACTATGATGTATAGATATATCGATTGTCGTGATAAATGTATGCGTGTATATATGTGTTTATATATATACACGTTTCATCCGAACAGATGATGAGATGTGTGTGTGTATGCATGTTGTACTCTCAATCCAACCGAAATGTCACCCACCACCATCGCCCTATTTGCCGAGAGGAAAGAGAGAAGGAAACAAGTGTGTTGTGATAGAGGTTGATGATTACATTCCTCGCTTTTGCGTCTCGTTAGCAGTTTTTCCTTTTTTTTTCTCCCTCTCTCTCTCTCTCTTTCTGGCCCCGTTTGTCGGTGAAAAAAAAACTCTTTACATTGCCTTGTCGAAAGTTCATTCTTCTTTTTCTTCCGGTGTATGCGGTAAATCAAAGCTTCCGTCTTTATTCACACATGCGATTATCATCATTCAATGTTTTGTTCAACGTGCTATAACACAAGCTTAGACGTATATAAATTCAATTATAGGACTACTCATTTAGATAAAAAAAATTCTTCAGCACAATATCATGAATTTCTTTACCTGAATATAGAGAAAAAAAAGAAAAATAAGATTACTGAATGTTAAATTGAGTTTTGTTGGAAACTAGATTCTTTTCTGTTTCTCATTCGTCGTATTTCACTAGCATCGATAAGAAAAAGAATAGCATCAACTGAATACTCATTTCTACATATGCAGGATGAACGAAGAAAAAACACAATGAAAAAAAAAACAAGAATCAATGCTAGCCCTTTTTCTTTTTTTTTACATCCGTTTGCTTTAATAATCGAGTAAGATTGACAAAGAACATTATGTTTTTAGATGATGAAATATGATTTCTATTGATAATAAAATGCAATTGAATATAAGCAAAAAGTTTATTAATTGATAATGACACGAATGGTTTTAAATCAAAATCATATATTGAATCTTTGTCAATTATCTTAGCTTAATCTATTTGATCAAATATTAGTTTTTTTTTTGTTGTCGTTAATAAAGATATTGTTGAAAATACGATAGATGAATTTTGATAAAAAAAAAATGTCAGTTGGGATTTACAATCGGAGAATAAAATATACGATAGACGACCATTATTTATTTATAAATTCAGTAAGATAGATATTAAACTACTGTTTTTTCTTTATTTTTTTTTCCTATTGATCAAAATTGAATCTAAAAATAGATCATCAAATTTTTCTAAGAACTATTCTCGATTTTATTATTGGATTTCTGAATTAATTAGCTTGTTCTTCAGTCTTATACAAGATTGTATATGATTGGTTGAGTGATAGTTGCTCTTTGTACCGTAAAAAAAAAAGGAAATTATTTTTTTGATAAGTATAATTTTCAAAACTTTTGATAATGATCAGATGACAATATCGACAAAGAATTTTACTGTTAAGTATGGAGGATGATCAAATCATTTGGAAGTATTTTTGTTTTGGAAGAGTTCAGTATTCATAATGAAAAATTCATAAATTGATCGATCTATGTGCTTTACTTATAATAAAATCATTTCAAGATTGGCCTATCTATCATATAGTAAGAATGATTGTAGAACATTCAATATTATTTTATTATTATTCTTCGTTTTTTTAACATCTAACTGTTTTAATAAATTTTATAAATCATTTATTATTGTAGATTACTACAATTGATAGAAAGGTTTTCAGAATCAAGTATATCATCAATCACGACAAAAAAAAAATTAAATAAACATTCGGACATATTCGATGAATATGATGATATTATCTCTTCTAAAAGAAACGAGAAATGTAAAAATTTATTACGGAATACGTACAGATAATAATTATATAATTAAAGGACAGTTGCTAATTCTACATATTAAAAGATTGTGCTTTAAAAAAATCTACACAAAACAAAGAGAGATTACTTTTGAGAATCGATTTTCTTAAAAGTAATTGCTACAGTTTATTGATTTCTTTTAGTATTTATATCCATAATAATATCTACATCCAGTATGGATGATATTTTACATTCGCTGCCATAGCAACGCGTCAGTTTTGAGTTAGAAAAACAGCTAATAGGAAAGAAGAATCTATTAAAAAAATGAGTTTTTGTATTGCAAAACATATTATGGAGTCACTTCAGTGAACTTTTGTGATATAATTTGAATAAAATTCTTTAGATTTTCTATATGAAAAAAATGTTCATACACCTAGATCTTTCTAAAATAGGAATATAGTTTATCATCAAGTAGTACATTCATGATTAAAAAACTAGTGGCATATTTCACTATGAAAAAATTGCATCTAACCTATTCAAACGTCAACATAAGCTATTGACTTCAATAAGTTTGACAAAAATAGTTTAATTTCCTTTTTTTTTTTGATAGAATATCATCAGTGTTTTTCTCATTCTGCGTGTATGATAATAACTAAAATAAACTCATTTACTAACGATGTATCGAGGTAAAATGAATTGAAACTAACAATTGTTTGTAATTTCTTTCGTACTTAAGAATTAAACAGAACCACATACAAAATACAAATTGTAACATAATTCCAGTTTATAATATTCGTCAGGTTTTTTCATAAACTATAATCTAAAAGCCAAATTTTCTTTGAAATTCATGTTAATATATGAGAAATAATAACGCTTTTCATTCAAACGATGAGTATGAATTCTAATACTGTTTTGTGTTTATAGCCAATGCGGGAAATTAATATAATAGTTTTTGCTAAGACCATTCGTTATATCAATCTTCTTGTGTGACATATAGTCAAAATATTTGCACAAGAAACACTATAGGCTATGTCTGAAAATATTTATTTCAAAATCAAAATATCTTGTTCTCATTGATTTTAGATGGTGAGAGATTCTATTCAGCTGCATCTCTCGAATTTCAATTATATTTTTTGCCTATAGACACTAAATAGTGTTTTAATTAGACACATCAGATTTTTGGAAAACTCCTCCTTTCGAATTTTGATCTGGAACTTTGTGCATATAGAGAACTGAACTAGGTTAAATTCCATTAAAAAAATCTAGAATTTTTTAACAAAGTATTTCGAAATATGAATTGTTTAAAAAATGCATATTGTAAATACTATGCGTGGAAAATATTTTATATCTTGAAAGTCTCATATCTCAAAAAAAAAAAAAGTTTGTTCAAATATTTTGAATTTGTTATAGAAGCTAATCTAGTTCTCTATATGCAGATCAAAAATTCTAAAATACAAAGTTTCCGAAAACTGTGGGTCTTCAGAAGAAAGATATATTCAAAACTCGATAGCATAGTATTTACAATATGTTTTTCATGTTTTTCATGTTTTTCAAAAATAATTAGTTGTAAAAGGATTTTCTCTCATATATTATTGAAGAAAAAGACATCTCCCTCCCCTCATTCTCGGTCTCCTCTTTCGGTTAGTGAAAACCACAGGTCTCTAGCTGCTTGCATTCCTAAGTTATTCAAAAACCAGCGAAGCCTATTGTTTTTTGAAAAGGATAATAATTGTCTTTAAAATTGAAGAAACAACTGGGATTGAGCTGGTTGTCTTTCCAATTTTAAGGTCAACTAATTGATTTTCGTATAGTGAATATTTATTTATATGCTAGACAGAATGTTTATTGAATAGATAAAGTTGAGACAAAGAAATGAACATTGAATGAAATCATATCAATAGTGAGCAAGGAAATCGAAAAATCTCATAGGACGAGATAAACAACAGGAGATCTAACAATTTTTACATTTTGATTGTTTATCACTGTGACATGTTGTACAACATTTTCGTTTGTTTTTCCTGCAATAACATCGATTTGTGTTGCAATTATTGGAACATTTACAAGTTTATATTGATTTAAAATTTGTGTAAGTTTGACTTGCTTGAAGGAAAGTCATTGTCAGTAATCCATCAACATTAACAACTCGTAATGATCCTAAATTCACTGTTATAAGATCTAAAAATGCCAGTGAGTCAAAATGTTCTTTTATAATACCATTTTTTGTAGCAACTGCGTACATAAATTCATCATTTCGGAGATATTGATCTATTTGTAAAATGGTGGAGGAAGTATTTAGATGATCAACATCTGAAACTTTTAATCCAACAATTTATTTTACAATCGGTTATTGCATAATCATTTAACGTTTCTACATTTCAAAGTCAACTAGTTGACTTTAAAATTGGAAAGACAACTATTTGTTTTTTAAAGGCAACTAAATTTTATAGTCAACTCCGACACATATTTCATTAAAATTCCCAAAAATATATTTCGATACAAGCTAATATTAAAGGTTTAATAAATAAAAACCTCCATTTTTGCTTAGAATGCAGTACAAATTGCAAATATATCGAAATATGTACAACGATAGCGTGACATGTTGAATAGTCTAAAATCATCTTAATGTTTTGGATACGAATGGTATTCTGTAATGCAATGTTCTAGAAAATGACTACAAAATTTCAATAAAAGTACATTTCAAACGATTATATTTGATAAAGTGTGTTAAGTTCTATATGTATGTGTAGTTTTTATGTTACAAAAATGAACGACATAAGCAACCAAAAATATATTATAAAGTTAATTTGGTTATAAATTTCGTAGATATTTAAAATTTATCTGAAGATGATTTGTTGAACGAGTAATTTGTATTTTATCGATTAAGATCTTATTGAAGAATTCTGTTTTCGACTAATTTATATTATTTAAAGATAAATTTTGTTACCATATTTTACAATACTTTTCTAGTTGGTCACCTCCGGAGTTTGCATGTCTAATAAAATCAACACTATTCAAAAATAGAAATGTTGTCATGTTACACACCCATTAGTGATCGTGCTGGTTTTAATAATAGATTATACTTTCTTTAATGTTGACTGTGAATCTGTCTTCATGTGTGAATAGCCGATGACAGATCATGCTAAGTATAAAATTATTCTAGATTGTAATAACAAAAAATGCAGCTAGATAAATCATAACACGAAGAAATTTCATTATTTATGACAGACATTAACTTTGAATGAACATAGACGACAATGATGTTGTTGTTTTTTTTAATTTTCTTTTCTACTTTTTATCGGAATAAATCAAATATTCAAGAAGTACCCGTGGAGAATGCATAGTTATTAATTCAAAAAAACATTCTATTGCGATTTGTAAAGGCATGACACAAAAATATATTTATTTTTTCCTTACCCTACTTATGCCTCAAAGGAGTGATGCATAACAATAAAGAATTTCTTTTTATTTTATGCATTATATTAGTCAGTTAAAAACAAAATATCAATGAAAAGAATACGAATTATTCAGTCGTATTTTACGCAAAGGAAATCCTCTATAATAGTGAATAATGCTCTTTATATAGTTTCAAAATAGAGTTTTTTGTTATTTTCCTTATTACTTTCTATTATTATTATTATACTTTTCTATTTTCACCATAAACCAAAAGGTAGGAGTATTCAATCTAATCAATTGTCTTTTATTATAAGAACTTGCTTGCGTGATTATAAAGACGAGAAAATCATCTTATTTTTTCTTCTAGTCCAATCATAATAACTAAATTAATTCATAGAACTTTTTTTCTATTAATATAGCAATTCCATAAATAAAATCGTTCAGTTCGTCAGTTATTTTCTCTGTAACAAATGCGAAGAGTAATAGACAGTAAGACGACTAAAAAGAATCTTTTAATATATGATATAGAAAGTCTTATGTGTTACATTTGCATGAAGTCTATAAAAGGAAGCAAAAAAAAATAAGTTTGTCATTAAACGAATTTCTAATTAAAGAAACAGAATTGACTTAAAATAAAATTGCAAATAATTTTTGTTTCTTCTCCGAATCCTTAAGTAACTTATCGAATAAAAATAGATTTATATGGAGAAGAAAAATTGTATCAAATTATTCTAATGGATTTCATGTGAGTAACACTGTTTTATTGTTTACAAATAATATTAAAACTAATTTCTTTCTGTTTGATATAACATTGCAGATACATTGACGATAATAGTTAAATACCAAAAATAGTATTATTGCTGTTATAGATTTTTAATTTAAAAATCTTTTCTTTCCTGAAATCTATACTCTAATGAGGAAGTCTAACAAGATGATAGTAAGTAAGAATTTTTCAACCAATGAAATTATTAATAAAACAGAGTATATCTCAAGTTTTTCTTCTTCTTCTTCTTCTTTGGCATCATTTTATATTCGAATGAGAAAAAAGACATGATGTAAGATACAATCATTACAATCTGTTTTGTTTCTTATTTAGATAGAAAAAAATGACATTCAATGAAACCTTATATAATGATGATATTGTTTTTAATTCATTTTCGAGAATTATAATGGCAGTTAGTTTTGCTTGTATTTGTATTTTAGGAGTTATTGGTAAGTTCATTAATTGGATTAAGAAATCTGATTATATAATTATAAATTAGGTAACTTGACTGTTCTTATTGTTGCTCTACGAAAACAAAATTATAAATGCGTTACTAATTGTTATATAGTTAACCTAGCTATAACTGATCTATTATTTTTACTGATTTCTGTTCCACTTACCACTTATTTGGGTTTAACAAATACATGGATTCTCAATAGTTTTGTTAGTTGTCGTGTTCATATTTATCTTGCTCACGTAAGTCGAAAATCTAAATATGTTATGTTGACCTAATATTGTTTTGTGCTCAGTTTATTCTATATTTGTAATTCTATCAGAATGGAAAATGCATATTAACATTTGCTATTCCGAGAGAATTCAGATGTATTGATGTGTAATATTTTTCTTTGTTCTAAGTAGTAGTGCTCTGTAATTTGATGAAAGCGGCATAGAAATGTGCCCAACTAGACTTTTAAAGATAAAGCAAGGAATGAAAATTAACTCACTTTAACTGAAGACCTACTTCATGAATCTTCGCATAAACAAGCACAACTCAAGGAGAAAATTTGAATGAAAAACATTATATTTTTTAAATTTATACAATTCGAAGCAATGATAAATAGAATATTTTCAGCAATTTTATTGATATTCTTATAAGTTTTTCAGAAATTTACAAAGATAAGATTATTGTTGACAGACTATTAAAAATATATTCATATTGTGTTCTCATAAAGTGACAATTAAAATCTGATTGATATTAAAGATAACAAATCTATGTTGACTATCAACAACTAAATTCAAATTATCAAGGAAATATAAAACATGAAATCTGACTTTCTTTTAATTACTCTTTTACAACAGATTCATGACATGTTGCATATACGCGACAGGCATTTTAAAAAAAGTAACGGATTTGGCATGGAAAACATGCTGACATATTTCGGTGTTAGAATTTTGTTGAATTTCTATATAAAAATAAAATTTCTTTGTAAAATAAAAAAAACAATGAAAAATTTTCAATCATTATATCGAATAAAAACGTTCAATATAATTTTAAAGGTCCTTCTTCAAACAACATGTTACACATTAGCTGCAATGAGTATCGATCGGTATCTTTACGTAACCAGTCATCATCCACATCCTCGTTGGCGAACACCATTAAATGCTTGTCTTACTTGTATTCTCATTTGGGCTGGTGAGTTAAAAAAAAACAATTATTTTAAATGATTTTTTTTAATTTTTATATAGTATCAATTGCTTTTGTTTTTCCTTATACTTCTCTTTCATCATCATCACCATCACCATCACCATCATCTGATACCAATAAGAATCCATTAGATGATTGTTCCGTATCAGCTTATCATCCATTATTTGCTTCATGTTTTTTTCCATTTTGCGCTTACTATGTACTACCACTAGTAATTATTGCCCTTTCTTATACAAAATTATTTTTTCATATGCGAAGAAGTTCAAAAAACATGACTCGTTATCAAGTAAGTTTTCATAAACGAAAAAGATTATGAATTTTCTATGCATATATTTTATAATTAAAAACTAGGGTAATCTATTAAGTCGTGCATGTGTTCAAATACAACGCCGCCATATAACTCGTACATTATTTTCATTAACATGTGCATTTGCTATTTGTTGGCTTCCAATTCATACATTGGAATTGCTCAATTGTCGACAAATGTTAGACGAATTTTATGATAATCATACCTCATTACTTGAGACTATAAGAGTTATTGCACATGCTTTATCGTATTTTAATTCATGTCTCAATCCATTTTTATATGCATTTTTCAATCCAGAATTTTTCATGTAATGATTATTCTGTATTGTTATTTTGTCGGAGATATGATTCAATTTATATTCAATATTTCTCTTTTATTTTTCTTTTGTAAACATATTTTACATTATATTCTAGTGTATCAAAAGATTTTACCAAGTATATTATTAATGTATATTTCTTTTTAAAATTATTTCTATAAATGCATAAGTATAAACTTGTAAAAATTTTCTTCTTGACACGCAGATAGTTTTCTTATAATCAAACCATATAATTAAATGTATTTTATGACTTGTTATCAATTATTTAAGCAACTAGTCGCATCCTATTCCATGTAAAATTAACAAACATAATGACTATGAAAGTCTTAATTAGAGCCTTGCGAAGTCAAAAAATCTTTTATTAGCATATACATGTTTTTTTTGTGCTACTTGCTCATATCAAGCATAAATATTGTTACCATATAAAAGTAAAACTACGTGATCTTGTTAATGATTCAACTTCGACATTGACTTTGACAAAAACTCTTTACATATCACTCCGATTTCGTCAAAATCGAAGTCTGATGCAGAGCTCTAGTCTTCGTCTACTTATGATTAGATAATTTTTCAGTGGCATGTTCTTAATAAGAGACGAATTCTAACAAACTTCAATGAGATCCATAGCTAAAAAAAACAGTTAAATATTGATAAAATAAGAGACGTAATTACATTCAAATCTCGAAAAATCTTATAGAACAAGCAGCATTCGAGACAATACAAAAAAAGCTTATGTTTCACATATTTTGAATTATTCGATAGAAACATGTAATAGTCTTTACATTTTGAGGACCAAGATCCAAAAGGAATGTTGAAATGCTATATATGTATTAGTTAAAATGCTCTTTAACTTATTCATCATGAACTGACTTGATATACATATTGTAGGCGTGAGATCTGTAAGTTTGACGCTATTCTAGATATTTTCTAATTCGTGTTTCGTTAATCAAGGTTAAAATGAATAAGCTTCAGAAAATGCTGTTATTCTTATTGAACGGCTTTTGCCATTCTTAT
This sequence comes from Rotaria sp. Silwood1, assembly GCA_905250075.1. Lineage (NCBI taxonomy): Eukaryota > Metazoa > Rotifera > Eurotatoria > Philodinida > Philodinidae > Rotaria > Rotaria sp. Silwood1. The sequence goes on from CAJNOP010000812.1 coordinate 83,396, forward strand.
TGCATTTTAACGAATAGTCTTGATAAATTCAAACTCTACAAGCAAAAAATCAATAATTCATATATATTTTTTTCTATTAAGAAGAATGTAGAAAAACTATACAAAGTCATTGGACACTGTAATAGTAAACAGAATCTTTTTACCTTAAAAAGTTGAAATGAAAAACAAGAAGGATGTCAAGTATTGTGTAACTTCAGTTACTTTTGAATATAATAAAAAAGGAATTCTTATTAAAGATTGCCATTATTGATTAAAATATATACTTTTAAAGAAACATTTTATTTTAGAATTTTTTTTGCATATCAAAACAAATCGACACGATAGTATATATAAAGAAAGCAGAAACATTGAAAGAGAATATTTTATCTAACATTGAAAATCATATTAATCAGCTAAAAGTGAACTGTCTACACTGTCCATATGATCATACGAAGGTGATTAAACACTTAACTACTATAGAACCATGCGAGAATGCAAATCAAACATCCAATTATTAGAAATGCACATTTACAAGGTAATTCATCATTAGTGATTGTATAAATGTTTATATTTACATACTGCTTGGCCTACAAAAATAAAGATTTCTCTACAATTGCTTTTCTACAAAAAAAAACATCTTTCGTCCTACGTACAGCGTACAATGATAAAGTAAAACCCCGTGAACTATAGGGTTTACAATGATATGTTGAAACAAAGTATTACTTTGTTTAAGGTGCACAATGAAGTCCAAATGTGATCATAATACTGAAACTAGTGACCACTAATACATTAATTACATCCCTTATTGTTCACCTTATTGAAGCAACAACCTACATAATCTTTATTTATTAGAATGGAGAAATACCTATGAGGCAATAACTGAGTTGGAGCCAATCTATTTGCTTTCTTCAAGAAATAGTTAGTAATCATGTTCTATACAATACACGATTTTTCGATGGCAACGATCGACGAGCATTTTGATCGACGCTGAACGAATCATGTAACAAAGAAAGTCGTTCAGTTACAGCTGAGAGCCTATGCTGAACGATTATTACATGCTTCGAGATACATGTGTGTTTATTCGATTTAAAAAGGCTTCGAGTTGTATCAAACTGTTTGGCCATTTAGGACATCAATAAAAATTAATTGTACTACATGTACGCATAGAGAAACATTCCTCATTCAATGTTGATGACTATTTTCAATTTAGCATATAAACAGAAGAATTCTTAGGATAGCAACAAATCTTTTTTCTTGGATTGTTTTCTAGTAATATTAATATGATTCAGCTGACTTTGAACAACAATAGATGAAGTATATACTCATTTTTCAATAAGATATAAGGTTTTGTGAAAAAAGTTTTCTTGAAGAAGTTGAGATTAAGGAAAGATAGTTTTTTTCTAACATTGTCTATGAGATGATTATGTTGATTTTCATAACCATTGTAAGCATTTCAATAGACGCTATGTAATTTTGCGAAACTTTATATAACTTGATTGATGCATTGGTAGAAAGAATTATAAAATAATATAAATATTCGTTTATTATTTAAAAGTATGTGATTGTCTATAAGAATAGAAAGACACGTGGAGCATGTTAATGATTGCTTTTATTTCGTCACTTATGTTTTTCTGTTTTTACTATTGTCTTCGTAGTATTTATTGACAACAAACATATTTTTGTTTCATATCTTCTATTATCTCTTTCGAGTCATTCAATAGTAATGACGTGTTTTGATGATATGAGTGCGGATTTGTTAATAAAAATATTTAACTATCTTACATTTACTCAAATTTTTCATGCATTTTTTGGTTTACAAAAACGTCTCAATAATGTCATTCAAGGTTATCCTACATGCATGGATTTATCGAAGATAATGAATAATCCTAATATTCAGCGATTTTCATTCAAATGTCGATCGCTTACATTATCTGGTTTAAATTTACATTCATTTCCAATGAAATATTCTCATTGGAATTTTACAGCACTTCGAGTTGTTGCGTTTAAAAAAATGGATCTTTTTACATTACAGTCATTTGTTGAAAAATTACCTATGCAACAACTTGAATCAATAACAGTTGAATATTTTACTTGGCATTATTATCCAATAGATGCTTATAAACAAGTTTGGTCAGTCATTATGAATTCTATTAATGGTAATTGTCTTCGCTATTTACATTTACCATATCATATACGATATTGGAATACAAAAGAAGTTTCATACGATTTCTCAGCTTTAAAATATGCTATTCTTGAGTATATAACAGTTAGTCAAATGTTGACATTTATGAGTTATTGTCCTAATCTTCGTCAATTTAAAGCTTTTCTTCATGCTCCACATAAAGATCTTTTTAGATATACAATTATTCTTTCCAAGCTCAGTCATCTAATATTGAATCTTCAAGATGAATGGACAGTTGAAGAAATTCAACAACTCTTAAATATATGTCCTTATTTAAAATATTTAATTCTTAAATTAACAGCACAAACAGAAAAGAAGATTATGTTTGAACCAATAACATGGCAAACAGTAATCGATAATAAATTGCCATATTTAATCTTTCTAAGACTTTATTTGAACTGTATTATTGAATATTCAGATACGAAAGATTATAATTTTCAAGAAACATTTAATCATGCTGAATATTGGCTTCGACGACAACCTCATTTTCAAGTAACAATTAACGTAATTCAGCAAGATCTTCTTATGTAACCATTGTGTTTCATTCATTTAATAAGACTTACTCTAATTCGTTTTAAATCTTCATTGTTCTTGAACAGAATATGAACATCGACATCATTTTTAATCATATGAATTTCTAGAATACATAATCTAAATTCTAGTTGGTGTTTTTCTTCTTTTGTTTTCATTCAATTAAAATTTATACGAATAAAATGCTGCAGTCAAACCTGATTGACTTCTAATGTTTGAGTAGAGACACTATATATCTTTTATTTTCTAAAAAAGAGACAACTGTCTTTCTTAACAAAAAAAAAAGGCAGTTTACAATCATAATTCATTCAAAGAAAACTAAGACTTAAACGTATGATGCCAACTCTGAAAGTTGAATTCAATTATTGAAAAGCTTTTTTAACTATTCATTAAATTGTCCTATCAGCTAGTCCTTTCGCGGGACCTACATAAGGGGCAATGTTGCTTGTCTATAGGTGGTCGCATGTGACTGAGTTTCAGGATTGATTCAGTAGTTAAAAACCTTACCGTGAATTGTCCAATAATTGAATAATTGAATTCAATTTTCAAGTCTGATATATATGACATTATAGTGCATCGAATAATATAAAGTTCAAACTCATTTTTAAAAGAAATTTGTCAAAACAATATGAACAGAGGTCTGCTAGACATAATCGCAAAATATTTGCTTTACATTCATCGGTATATATGATATTCACGCATTATGTAATACATGCTTTCATTAAAAGATTCTTTGTTTTTTTTTCACAAAGTTTTATTACATCTCTAAATAGTATTACTTAGAACTATCATAAGAAGAATACAAATATCAATTCTCTTATCGTGGTGTTGGTCGAACTCAATGTCTATAAAACCAATCGAAAGACAACAAAATTATCATTAAGAAACACCAACTTAAATAATTGTTATTTCTAAAAACTACTCAGTATTTAAAATTTCAACTAATTAATTAGACTGTTATTCGTATTGGCATAAAAATGTAGTTTTTTTTTCGATAATGTAATCCTTCTTGATTATGTCTTCAATTGTTAGAAAGAATGGCTGGCTTAACTTCTTCAAACTACTTTTTATGATGTTTGAAAGGTTAAAATGATACGGTTAGTGCAGCTCAAAGTAATTTTCACTCGTGCAAATGACATCGATGCAGTACTAAAAATCTCGATTCGCTATACTCAAACTTCAAACAGGTTACATATTTGATTGACAGTTGTGGTATAGCTGCAGAACTAAGTGTCCGTGAGTGCTTTGGTTATATTATAAGAGCATTGTTCATTCTGAGTGAAGATTGGGGCTTAATTTCAATTACTTATTTCTTTATCTAAGTAAAAAAAACATAATTCATAGAAATTAGTAAAAACTGAATGATCTGTATTTTATATCATTGCTCAAGGTGCTACAATTGTATACTTCGATTATTTATTACTCGTTTGTTGATCTTTTAACTTCATGCTTCCATCATAAATAAGTAAAACCAAAAGCAATCTTATGTTTGCGAATGAATTTGTTGCTTTACAATTCTAGAGTGCGCACATCGAAATCAATTTTCTACTATTCTTCTGTAACAACCTTTTGTAAGAAATATTTTCGAAGGACATTCATCGTTGATGGTCGTGAATGACAGAAATGAAACGTGGCATATTGTTTACATTTCTTTCTATGAGCTGCATAGATTTAATAAAACTTTTGAGAAAGAAAAAGACGAATACATGTGTTTTTTTGAAAGTAGCTTGTTCCCAGTATAGTCAGTTCTTAGTAATTTGTAAATTAACATTCTCAATTTAATTGATGACCATCATGGCCTGCTTGTTCTTCATATCATGAGAAACTGTGAGTGAGAAAGTCTCTCTTTTTTCATTGAGTGGTACACAAAGAGAAATTGTATAAAGAGTATTGTGTAATACGATCAAATAGAAACGTGTGCAAACATTTTTCTTTTTACAAATGAAAACGATCTACATGTTGGCAAGTACTCCATTTTATAACTCTATATAAATTAGCTGCAAGTTTCGATTTAGATTTTCAATACAGAGGCGAGAAAAAGCATGAATGACGTAATGTTTTATTTCATTTAGGTGCCCGACTGATAATCTAACGTCACGCAGCTATAATTGTCGGCAATAACATGATAATTCGAATTTTATTGGTTGTGTGTGTTATATTGACAATCGACGGTATGAATACTATTATTGATAAACTTCGTATTGAACTTGAACTGAGCAAGACAGCAGAGAAGGATCCTATTATTCCATTTCTATGTAAGATGTTACCATCACAAGAATTTATCAAAGCAGCTGATGATGAAGATTTTCTTAGTTCGTTACTGTATGAACTTGGTTTTGGAGTATTGGGTGTAAAGCCTAACTCTTGGGCAGCCAAGTTTCGAGAAGATACTCACAAACCAGCGTCTTGTTTTTCTGCTTTACATTCAACAGCATCAACTGAGGTAACAAAATCGACTTTGTCTAGTTCAAGAAGAATTATATCGAGATGCTGCAACTCTAACAAAGACTTATAAGTCTGTTTTATCCTGATGGTGTTCAACGTGATGATAATCTTTTTCTTTCAACATATATTATCTGATTCAATAAATAAATGAAAGAAATCGAAAAATGATTTCGATGCTTTAAGAGGATTTTTAATGTTGAACTTATACTCAGAGAATTAAGATTAAGAGTTTTTGAAATGTTAGTTTAGCAATTCGATAAATTTCCTTTCTCTCACGATCAATGTTCTTCGAAAACATGAAATAAATCATATTCATAAGTACATAATTCAAGCCAACATAATGAATTTTGTTTCAAACACAAAATAATGTTTATTTATTCACAGATCTTTACATAATTTACATCCAAATTTTCATATAATGACATAAATCATCATTGAAGAAATAAGTGTACCAGGCATAGTATTTATTTTCACATGGAATCCAATCCACATAGTAATATGAATGCTAGTTTGTATACAAACTAACAAAACCAAATGAAATATACAGTTGAATTCTTAGTGACACTAATATCGGTGACATTCACAAAAGAAAGCAATCGTATTTTATTAAATCGCCACTATCAATCATTTGTAATTCTTTAATTGAACCTACTTTGTCTTTAATAGCATGCGAATCGTAACAAAAGGAAAGGCATGTTGAAGAGTGTAGATGTGATTGTTTACTATGTAGTGACAATCAAGATCTTGCAAATGGCATTGTACTTACGTGTATTGAAACTTATCGATTGATAGTGATTTAGAGAATGATATGTATCTAAGTGTATCCCTGTTATAAATAGTTATCGATGCACCAAATTCAATTTCTAACAAAAAAAGATGTGAGTATCATTGTGAACTGTGAATGTGGATGGAAGTCAATGAACATTTCAAAAATAGCTAGTTTCATAGTCAAATTAAAAGTAAAAAAATCAACTGATCTTTTATCCAACTTTCAGATGCTCATTGGATTAATTTGTTAATATTTTCATATTTATTGAATACAAGACTCGTAGCCCAATACTTAAACCATCTCATAATGACTACGATCCGCAAAAATGTGCAACTTCTTGTATTCCTCCTGCGTTCACGTAGCTCGTCTTATTTTTCAATGCTTTCATACATAAATACAATTAACATATAGGAAACGAAGAATGATTGTGATAATGATGAGGAACAGTTTTCTATTTGAAAAAAAAGTTTGCATTGTCAGCGCCAATTCTCCTATGTTTGCCAAAGACGTGTAGAAAAACCAAAGGTTCTGTTTGTATGATCTGCTTAATATCTTGATTGGACGAGAATAAGAGATTGTTTGCTTGGTTATCAGCTTTAAAATATAAGCAAAGAGTAGTTACATCTTCTATAGTCAAGAGCTTGCTATCTTTGAGAAAAGATGAAAATTTATTAAAAATTTCTTAGTTAAATTTGGCTTGTTGATTGATGGTAGAACTACTCCAAGCACGCTAAATAAATTATTCTGTTCAATACTTTCGGGAACATAGATAACAAATATCAGAGAATGACAGAAAATCATTTTCTGCTACCATCTTGGATGCTGTCTTAATAATAATTTTCTCAGTTAACTAACTCAAATCTATTTTTTTTCCTTCATAGATAAAATGAATTAAATGACCAATAGAAATCAATATATCATCATGACACTAGTGCAACATTTTGGATGTAATGGTTTTGCCATCTTGCGGTGGGTATATACGGTTGACAAGAGTGTCATCGGCCTAGAACATGCTGAATACATGTATGAGAAAGTGACGATTAAAAGGAACAACAAAAAATAATACTATATAAAATACCAAGGGGGTAAGTGCAGACACCCAGCACCCTAGCACCTCAGCACCTGCCTAGCCTCTGCCCTTTAAATTTTATTACCAGGTGCTGAAAAAGTACTTAAGATAATGGAAGAGTGATTGCAGGTGCTGAAGGTGCTCATAGTGAAATACGACAAAGGTGTCGAACAGGTGCTGAGGTGCTAGGGTGCTGGGTGCCTGCACTTTTTCCTTTGTAAAATACTCATTATCTTGCTGCAACTTATAATTTGATTGTGCTTACTTGATGTTTCAATTCTTAAAATTATTGATCACTGCTTGTTATAATTTGAAAGATTATTTGGAACTATTTATAGCAGCGTATTATGTAATCAATTTGCTTATTTTTCAAGACTATGCAGTAAAATGAATTCGACTTGTTCTCTGATGCACTGATATCATCATAACTCATCAACAAAATTTCTGTGAGGTTTTAATCATATTCGTAGAAGACGGATAGGAAGTGATCAAATTCTGATTTTATAGCATGTCCCGTTCATATCAATGAACTTTTCTATTCGAAAAAAAAGTTCAATCTATTTTGATTTATTTATTTATAGACCCTTACCGTTACCGGTGTAGGGTGAGAAACATAATACAAAAAAGAAAAAAATAATAAAGAAAAAGAAAAAAAATAATAAAGAAAAGAGTCTATTGCCTTTGTTTGACGAGCACCACGTTGATCGCTACTAGAAATGGGTTAAGACTTCCATCAGCCTATTATCCTCTGATGACCACAGTTTAGATAATAGTCATCATACCATTCTCAGCT
>CAJNOP010000813.1:0-13417 GCA_905250075.1 Rotaria sp. Silwood1
TATATCGCTCGCCAAGATATTATAAATATTTCTCTAGGTAGAATGACAATCAGAGAGTCTGCTATAGTCAACAACGAGGTCAAGAATAGATAATATGCTCTGTGCATTCCTGTCTTCATATATCTTATTATATTTTGTATTTTCATATGTTGAAAATGTAAGAGTATATCAAAACTAACAAAAAAGTAGGAGTAAGTATAATGAACTATATTCATCTCGTAGCAAGGAATATTAATTTATATTTTTTAATATTATTAGATGTACTATGTTTAAAAAAAACTGACGAATAATTAAAATTTTTTTATGTCATAATTTTATGTTGTCTTATTTTAAATATAAATTCTAATAATTGTAAATTTAAGAATATATTTAAATTAAGCAAAGTTAATTTAATTGTTAGTTGAAGATATGGTAATTTTAATTTAAAACTAAGCCATCATATGAAGAAATCTGGTTTCTTTTGAATATAAATAGCTTTTTTATTTTTACGTTTAAAATTTATTTTTTTTAACGCAACTAATTATTTCTCCTTAATGATAATCGAAAGATATTTTTCCAAAAAATATACAAACTTTTTGGATTATTTTTTTAATGTTGTCCAAATAATGTCATATTCTGTAAAAAATAATTTTTACTTAAATGTGAACATAAAAAACTTTAAGCAAAATTGTATTAAATAGCACCTTAGAATGATTATGACTATGTAGAAGCTAATTTCTTGATCATATGGCTCAATGGTCTAAGCAATGGGTAAGTAATACATTGTACACATGTTCGAATCTAATCTTCATCCTTACATATTTCCATTTAGACTAGTCCGAACTCGTCCACCACACACAAGACTGCAACTTGTCCTATGTACCGTCCCTGACGTCCTTACTTTTTCAATTTTAAACTCATTTTGGACGGGCGTCGCTGTCGCCCGTCTTGACTAGTCTTTGTCTCAAAAAGTCCTCGTCCAAGACTAATCTGCATTTCAAACAATAATGTTTCCCATAAACCGACTTCAGACTAGTCCTGGACGAGTCTTTCTCAAAAAAAGACTAGACTAGGCACGTATAATGTCGCCCGTCAATCACGTGATTTAGACGGGCTTCATGGCGGCCAAAAATCCCGGACTAGTCATGTGCCCGTCGAATTTGAGACAAAGACTAAGCATGACGGGTCGACATGACTAGAAAAAAGACTAGTCATTTACCCCGTCTTTTGCTCACTTGGGTACCCATTAACAGTAGTCACACCGAATATCTTTTGTCCTGTCCTGCCTTCGTTGTATCTAGTCTCTCTCCACGGCATCTCGATCACTTTGGGATCATAATTCCATGGTTCCTGTTCCAATACGGATCTCATAAAGTAGGCCAAATCTTTCGCTGTATGAGCCATAGGTCCACAGACCGAATGTACTGTCGCTTGTCCCGCCATGCTATTTTTTGCTCCGGCATACGGCATTCGTCCATGACTTGGTCGAATACCCCAGAGACCATTGAAAGCAGCTGGCACACGAATCGAACCACCAATGTCAGTACCGACACCTAGCGGACTTCCACGAAGAGCAATCAGAGCGCTCTCTCCACCACTTGAACCACCACACGAAAGAAGTCGATTTGTGCGGATTCAATGTACGACCAAAGATATTATTGACTGTTTCACCAACCATTAAGCTCTGTGGCACGTTCGTTTTCACATATAGGACGGCACCTATTGGCAGAAAACAAGATTTTCCCAATATTGATGCAGATTGTAAGAAATAAAAAATCGCTTTAGATAATTAAAACAGATGTGTTATAATCTTCCTATTGTTTAGCGACTATTTTGAATGCAGATCGCTCCACCAAAAATCAGACAACAGTTATGGATTATTTGAGTGTTTTTAGCATGATTTTAGCTTTTTCAATTAATATCTGCAATATTTTAGACAGTTTCAAAATATGTGACAATGTAGTACATAGATGGACTCATGATGTGAGGCAATCTAGAGTTTTAACACAAAAAGAAAATGGGCGACACTGTAGAATGATACTATGTGTAGTAAAAATGAATCTCGTTCTAGTAATATTAAAAAATTCGTTCAGGCAAAGTCTCTTGGTTGCTTTAAAAAAAGTCTAATTACTTTCGACTTTGTTATTTGACATATTTCTTTGTATGCACTTGGAGATAATAGGATTACAATGTAAGCATAACTTTGTGTAAAACGTAGCGAGAAAATTATTGAAATGCAAAAAACGAGGAAACATTTACCTGCTTTTCTGAGTAATGTAGTCATAACACTCGCTTCTTTATCAAAGTAGCCCAACCAGCCCACGTAACCCATGCTGCATTCGACACCTTCGATGCGAAATTGATCGTTCAGTGAAATTGGCACACCATGTAAAGGACCGACAGTCCTTCCCTCTTTGTCAAGATAATCATCAAGTTCTTTCGCTCTTTCTATTGCTGCATCAACGAAAATCTCCGCGAGGCAATTAACTAGCTGATGAGCAATAGCTGCTCAATGACAGAAGGCTTGACAGACTTGGACGGCGGAATATTCGCGGGTGGCGATTTTGTCCGCCAATTCTGTTATTGTCAGATGAGTAATAGTGATTTCTTCGGTATTCAACAAACTATTTGTTGTGGGATAAGAAATTACTGAGTGTTGAGAGTCAGGTGGTAGTTTTTTGGTTGAAATTCGCCACTTTTCTGGTATCAGTGAAGCCAAAATTTTGCGTTTCTGCTCCGCCAACTCTTTCCAACCCCTTCTTGAACGCTAAAGTTAACAATTCGATGGAATAGTTTGCTTTTATCAATCAGCGCATTCGAAATAAAATAGAAGATTGTATGTGATAAGAAACAAAAATAACTTCAATCCATTTTCGGTATGTAAATAATAAGGAATTTTTAACGCATATGATAGAAATGGAAAAGGACTTTTTTTTACAGTGGTCGGTTTTGACTATCGTTAAAATGATCTCGTCTAAACACTTATCACGTATGAAGCAAAATTTGGGAAAGATTTTCTATGTACCACAGTGAAAGAAAAGATTGACGGTCGTTCACACCCGATAACAAAGACAAACTTCAGCGATACCACGACATACTCTCTTCGGTGATAAAGAACTGATAACCACAGATAGAACATCTTGTATGCTTTGTATAGATAAGACATTAGAAACTGGTGCATAGATTGCAGTATTCTCGAGAAAAGATCAAGAAGAAATCTCAACAAGGGTAACACAATTTAGGCGAAGAACGAACACAGTTGTCAAAGATAAAAAATAGAGCACTACACAAAAAAGAGTCTATGAGCTTTTTGATTTCAAACTGAATTTTGAAAAAACAACTATCCCTTTTTATAAAAGTACGGGGGAATAGGGAGGCTCGGGGGCACTAAAGAATACTGAATTCACATAAGCATGTATATGCCCCTCCCCCTTTTTTTTAAGATGGGGGGCCTAAAGAATTCTAAATTCAGACATGCATGTATATGCCCTCTCCCCTTTTTTTTAGGATGGGAAGACTAAAGAATTCCGAATTCAAATATGCATGTATATGCCCCCCTTTTTATTTAGGATGGGTGTGGCTGGGTGTGGGGTGTGTGGGTGTGGGTGTGGGTGTGGGTGTGTGAGGGTGTGGGTGTGTGAGGGTGTGGGTGTGTGAGGGTGTGGGTGTGGGTGTATGGGTTGTTGTGTGGGTGTGTGGATGTGGGTGCGGATGTGTAGGCGTGGGTGTTATTCTCTTTAATTCGACCTAATACCGACCCACACCTACACCAACACCCACACCCACCCACACCCACACCCACACCCGCACCCACACCCACACCCACACCCGCACCCACACCCACCCACACCCACACCCACCCACACCCACAGCCACAGCCACAGCCACACCCACACTCACTCCCACAGCCACAGCCACACCCACACCCACACCCTCAAGAGATCTTATCAATTGCTTTTTGATATTGAAATAGATCTCCTATTTGTAAGTGCTATAGTTAGAAGTTTTGGATGTGGGTGTGAGTGTTTGAGTGGAGAGAACTACACCCACACCCACACCCACCCTGTTTATCTATTCTATACGCACATGTACAATCTGGAAGTGCATACTTCAAGCTAAATCTCGATACATCAAATCGTTTTTTGGTGCTTCCTTCAATTCACCCTAAAGAGCAAGAGCAATAAATGAGAGTAACAGGAGACACAGATAAGAGAGCGATTTACCAAGAGGTTAAAACTAGGAAAATAAGATAAATGAAGTGAATCTCTGCCATCGTAGAAAGCACTAAGTCTTTTACGTATTATGTCCAACCTTATACATTTTCCAAGCGCTACTTCCATTGTGTTTTATTGATTTTCGTAATATGAGCAGCCAGTTCGTTAATATTACATTTTCTTTGAAGTGATCGTTTAATCTGTCAGAAACATCAAGATTTACATTCTAAAACTGTGAATAAGCCACTAGTAATACCTCGCAACTGAGAAAACATGCCGTACATATGCAATGACCATTAATTTTATTGATATTCAATTCTCTGTATCGTTTTTCATTTGAGTTGAAAAACACGAGATATTATTACAACTGTAGCAAGTTTTCAAAACTCTATCTTTAATTGATAATAGTTTATGAAGTGTACACAGGTGGATAAAGCATTATTGAATTCTAATTGAAAAAAACGCTAAGTTTTTTAATACAATAGAAATTGTTAGATATTCAATAATAAAATTGAAGTTTACCAGGACGATAGTAAGCAAAATTAATCATGTTCAAAACTATTGAGAAGCAGTACAATTGTCTAACATTCGATTCATTGTTATAAATCTGTTTATCTATTCTTTACTCTTGCTTTAGTAGAGTATAGTAGATGAAGTTTAAACCACGTTAATTATGACTACTAAAACTCATGATTTTTACTATGATTTGCATTTTTCTTTATACTTATACAACTCTCCATTGTACTCACACACAAGAAATAATACCAGGAAAGAAACACGTCGATAATTACAATTCATCAATATAGCAGACAAGTTCAAAATTAATTCCACTATAAAATTTTTCTTAAGACTTTATTTTAAACGAAATAGACAGCCTATATATCTATATGATTGGATTTCATATCATTGCTTGAATATTTTTCCATGCCTGACGTGTTGAAATCTTCTCCCACCATTGTTTGACATGTGGTCGAGTTTCGAATAGTTCACCTTCACCACATTTTACAAGAAGTAAACCCAATGGTACATGGAATAAATCAGCAAGAGAATATGTCTAAGTAATCAAAACATATTTGTTTTTATAAAACTACTTCCTATAGAAATGTTCTTCTTACGTTTCCAGCCAGATATGATTGTTCAGATAAAATTTTTTCGTAAACATCGAGATTTTCTCCCAAATCTCGTCGAAATTCTGCTACTTGGTTCATATCTGGTTCACCACCTCGCATTCTAGGCAACAGATTATTATAAAGAAAATTTGAAAAAGGAGATCTAAATATCCTACTTTTTCAATACTAATTCGCGGCCAATATTGTTAGCGTGTGGATCAAAATAACACAATTCAGTTGATGCAGCTTGCTCAAAAAGGCCTTCCGCTTTCGGATTATTTCTTGGCATCAATTCGGTACCTTTGCCTTTGTATTTCATTTCCAAATATCGACAAATGGCGCGAGATTCTAAATGCAAATAAAGTTTCAATCTGTAAATTTTTATTTTTAATGCATAAACTTACCATAAATTGTGAATCCATCAACATCTTCAAGTAATGGAATGGTACCAAATGGTTGTTTTTCCAAATAGGAAGAAGTCTATTCGATACATATATATTCTAAAAATAAGATAAATATCATCTATTTCCTACCAGATGTTCATTGGCTCTTAGATTGACAAGTTTGAATTCATACTTAAGACCTTTTTCTATTAATGTAGCCAATACACGTTGAACAGCAGGTGATGTTAGCATGCCATATACAATGATCGTACTTCGATTATCGGACGAAGACTTAAATCAATTGAATACGACATATCTTATTTCAAAAATCAAAATTTTCTTCAATACTTACTTGTACATTGTTTATTCTAGAAGCTGGTTGCTGTGAAGAAACACTTGATGAACAACCCATTGAGGCATCGATAAAAAATTAATTGACACATATATATACACGAATGAATATGTACTCAAGTTAGGGTGACGACAACACTCAAAAAAAATGCATTGTCGTCATCAGGCATTTGCCGTTCGATGCTGTCGTAGCAAGATGAATTCTGATTAACCGCTTGTTGGCAAGAAAACCAAAAGAAAAAAATACTGCGCCTGTCATTATTTCACTAGCGATAAAAAAAATTGCATGACAACGAATAAAAAAAACTAAAGGCAACCGCCGATAGAATTAACATAGAAAAATAATGATGAAGGAGTTTTTCTTCTGTTGATTCAAATTTTATAAGTGCTCCGATGAGTTAAAAAGAAGTTTTATACGCTAAAATCTGAGAAATAATAACAGATTTTTTGATTAAAATCATTCCAATGAGAAATTATAACGTAGTAACACTTTGCTACATTGCATAAAATTGTTTAAAATTATTTCTGATATCTCATTTCAAATGAACATGACGTCATTGCATAGCAATTGAGAACAGGGTGTTGGTGTGGCAAGGGGGAAAAAGCGGATCCTGGATCCTCGGAACCTGGTGGATCCTGTGGATCCTGGTGGATCGTGGTGGATCCTGTGGATCCTGGTGGATCCTACCGTATCCTGGTGGATCCTATTGGATCCTGGTGGATCCTATTGAATCCTGGTGGATCCTCGTGGATCCTCGTGGATCCTATTAGATCCTGGTGGATCCTATTGGATCCTGGTGGATCCTGATGGATCCTAATGGATCCTAGTGGATCCTGACGGAACCTGATGAATTGTAGAATAAATTATTTCAAGCGTACAGAAACGAGGATGGAAAAGTTGATCTTAATGGATATGAGTATTCTTTAAGGTTCAAATAAATTAAATGAGAAAAGGGAATAGTGACTTCAGAATTTGTAACTAAGTAAAGAGAAAAAAAGATCCAGGATACCGAGATGATTATGTCTTGGTAAATTTTGGCATATCATCATGGATTCTGCGTATTTTTTGGATCCATCAAGATTTACGCTTCCGCGATCGGTTTGATATTATTGTAATACATGATGATTTCTATTGCATTCTAGTTATCTCTGATAAATTGTAATGGATTGTGTTGAATTATAGCCAATGGCGGTAATCTGTGACCGCTTTTGGTACACTTCTAGAAATATATTCTAAAATCTCTTAGGACTCTAGAATCCGCTTTTCTCCGTCAAACTAAGGATGTCAGAACTTAGAGCAACCCTCTACTTTATTCTTAATCCTGTTTTTCCTTGAGAAAGTGTGAAAGAACATTTTGGGCTCCTGAATAAGAAGATTCATGTCATATTTTATTAAGGATTCCGTTTCCAATTTTAATAATACTGGTTTGCAGGATATTTCATTGTGAAAAAAATATTCTTCTCAGGATCTTTTCAAGTTCCCACTCAGATTTCTTTATTATTTTAACATGATGGACCATACTAGGATTCACTTTTGATCTTACTCAAAACCTTGATAGGGATTACAGAAAGAATATCGCTTAGATTCTATTATAGTTTTAAGAGAATTCGTTTGGGATCTCTGCGTCATGATCCTCTCCTGACTTACAGTTAAATAAGGCAAAGATCCTACAAGGAATTAATAGAAGAGCAATGAAAATCCTCAGGTATTGGATTCTTCTAAGATTCAAACACGATTCTATCTAATTTTCTTAAGCATTCTTCTTACGAATATCTTTTCTGAACATTTCCAGAGTTGTCTTAGGGTCTCTTCAAGGACAACCATTTCGGATCCTTCCTAGAGAAGGTCAAGGATGGCCAGGATCTTTCTGAAAGCATATCAAGGTTAGACGAAGATCTTTACCATTTTCATTTAGAGTCTACTAAAGCTTGATCTTGAGGATTGTAACAAGATCTATGACTGATCTGGTTCAGAATTTTGAATAAAATTATGAAATGTTTCCACCAAAATCCTTAACAGTTCCTATTTAAGATTCTTCGAATATTTTTGAATCTTTGAATCTCAAAAACTCAAATTGTGCTTGTTAAATAAACTTTTAACAGTAACTATACTAAAATGACAATGAAGAATTTGCAATGTGTTTTGTTCCGGTTCTGACAGGAATGTAGAAGATCAAGAAGGTACCTGAATTTCATTCTAATATTCCTTTGTTTCTATGTGTCAGTGAATGGAAGAATTCTGACAGAATTTTTGAAGATTTCTCGTCAAAGATTTTTAATATTTATCTTCAATATTGCATGACATTTACAGCATGGAACTCAGTTACTTTTTGAATTTTATTTTCATATAAAACTTGCAAACTCATTAAAATGGAGATTTTAATATCAGTTAACTGTTGCACTAACTTTTTCTTAAAAAAGCTTTTAGTAAAGGACGAGTACTTCAATAAAACTTGTACTGGATTTTATTTATTCGTGCTAATCAGAAAAATACCTTTTTATTCAAATTGAAATCAACCAGTCATAGTAGAATTTTATGATAAGTAATCAATAGATTAAGTTTATATTGAATTTTTGTTCAAATAACTTATGTTTGCATAAAGTTCAAATACAAGTTAATAGTTCAGAGGGAATTCGAGATACAGAAGGTTTGAGTTAAATTAAATAGCATGGTACAGTCTACTGTGGTGAACTAATCAGTTTTTTAACTGAACATAGAAATCAATAATGTGCGTTCATTTCTCTTTTCTGCTTAGAGAATCCTGCAAAAATTTTGACAATACATCGGATATCATCCATACAGAATCGAAGTGGAGTTCTGCGAGGTGCAATCAGAAAATATTTTCCAATTAGAAGCCATTGGAATTCTGAGAAGAGCTTGACATAAAGTCAATACAAAATGACTCAGAATTTCTCTCAGATTTTGTTCTAATCATAACAGAATCGTGTTTATTTCGTGCCTACACGTTTTTCTGAGGATTTGACCCTCTATTAACATATTTCTTGTTTTAATTGCATTGGTAAACTGCTCAGGATACTGATAGAATCCTGTTATGAACCTTGTCGAGGTCTTGAAATTCCGTGGCTACGCGGCTTTCTCAAGATTTAGCAGCTTCTTCGACGATATATGATTGGGAAATAGCAATAAACTGTTACGATCTTGATTGAATCTCAATTAAAATTCTGTCGGCATCTTAAAATTTTATGGGTACACACTTTTTTCCGGTTTTCGCATTTTTCCCGGAAAAAAAATGGTGAACCTGTGCAGCGCCCTTGCCGCCTATGTCAGAAATCTAGCTCAAAAAGACTTGGGCTTTTCTCTAGCAAAAATTCAACACTATCTAGTACAATCTTTTGAAATCCAGAAGAATTCAGCGGAAATTAACAAGCATCATAATAATCTGAAACCAATCAGGAACACCTAAATCTTGATGGATCTTATTCTATCATATAAACCGCAGAACTCATTCAGATACTCAAAAGTTCATCGGGACCCACCAGGCTCTCAATCTCCGAGATTTCTTTTTTCTTTGTTTTCCAAAAATTCTAGGGTCAATTCTTCGTCTGTTTACTTTGTTTCCATGTATTCTAATGGCTTCGGATGGAGTCCAATAGATCGTGGGATGTCTAAAGGTCCGTTTTTCCTTTGTAAAGTAGACTAGTCATAGTTGTATAAATAGCACATGGTGCTCCCATTGATTCATCCAGAACATATTTTGAATTATGCATCCTTATTTTATGAATCTGGTTGATTTCCTTGCTTTTGTGGCTATTCAGAACATTAATCTATCTTCATAAATGATAATGAGTTCTAATGGATTCTGGTGGATCCTGATGGATTCTAATGGATCCTGATGGATCCTAATGGATCCTGATGGATCCTGATGGATCCTAGTGGATCCTGATGGATCCTAGTGGATCCTGATGGATCCTAGTGGATCCTGGTGGATCCTATGGATCCTGGCGGATCCTAATGGATCCCAGGATCCACCAGGATCCGCTTTTTCCCCCTTGGGGTGTGGGTGTAGGTTCACATAGAATATATCAACACCCACAATCACACGCTTATTCTTATGTCAATAGATACTATTGGAAGATTTTATCATTTATATTAAAAATTTGTGAAATATAGATAAAGAGTTTCGTTATTCAATATTTGTGACAATTTATCATCCTTGTGTGATTTATAGATTAGCGAAAATGTTAGAGTCAAACAAATGTTAATAAATCAATACAGTCTTTAAATAAAAGCTGTACATTGTTGCATATGAATATACTCTTTAAACAATTCAATTTTAAAGAAGCACGCAAATTCGAGCAAATTAGAAAGAGGTGGCTAATATTTGACATGCACAAACAATACAATCAATCATAAAATATACTTTTCATCTATGGCAAATACTATTTCAGATCGATTTTAATTTGCAAAATAAATTAGTTTAACAATTGTTCGTGGGTCTGAGTTTTGTCTTCATCGCTAATATCCGCCTACATCCGCACCCTCAAGAATGCAAAAAGATGATAAAAAAGAGTTGAGATTTTTCTTTAGCCTTCATGCAGTCACAAGACATCGGTAGATATTTTAAACACTCGACGAAGTGCAACATTGGGGCGGCTGATACTTTAACAAAGCTTTCACTGCAGCGGCACAGTGACGATAGGTTTTTCTGAAAGTCCATGCAAAACCTCATGAATTTGTATAGATTTGTTGTGTCCACAAATGCAACATCCTGAGATTGAATGAATTTGATGAATTAGTTACAAGAGTGCTGGCCCAGTGCCTCAATGGCACTGATTTTCGATTATATTTTTTGAAACTCCATCGTTGTGGCGCGTGATAGTAGTAGATTTTTAGCCAGGATGAACATCTCTGCAAGATATTCAAAACAATTTGAATTGTAAGGTTTTTTCAGCTGATCTGACGAGTATGTGTGATGCCTGCTGACAAACAGGTAATGATGGTAGATTATCAGTAGGTATCATACTAATTTTCGTTTTTTTCTTAATGTGAAAAATACGGGAAGTATCAAAGCAGATCTTGATAAATGCGTGAATAGAAAAAAAACTATTAGATAAATTATGCTTGTACAATATAAAACTATATATCTATGCATATATCCAATCAATGACATGATTGAATAGAACAGTTCTATAATGTTCAAAAAAAAAGATTTCTAGTAGATTATATCGAAAATAATTCTAACTGTATTGTAGAACATCTATGAATATGTTAATTAAATTCTTTTATTCTAAGTCTGATAATCTCAAACAAATTGGTTCATATTTTCTAGAATGAAACTTCGTTTCAGTGAATGAGGGCATTATTTTTGTTTTTGATCATTATTCTATATGAGGAACTCGTGAAGAATTAATAAAAAAAAACTAATAATTTGTTTTGCTCAAAAGATCTATAAGAAAAAAAATTGTTTCATACAAAGACTTGACAAGATATTTATTAATCATGAATAAATAATATAGATCTATGTACTTTAATTTACAATAATACAGTTCTATTATTATATTCTATACAAATTGAGGCGGTTTGTACTTCTGATAGCCAATATATTTGAACCAAATAAAACAGCATTATGAACTATTGGTTTGCATGACCACTTTGTCTTTACTTTTCCATCTTTACTAACATATAAAAGACGTGAAGTAGTATGATCAATTACAAGCCACTCGTCATATTTGAGTAAACAAACATGATTTACACGTTGCTCAATACTACCCATTTAATAAAATGGGAGTGACCAGAGTTGATCGAGTGTTAATGAAGATCGAAGTTCTAGGCGCATTGTTGTTTTGTATTTGTGTGATATTATTAAAGCAAGTATTCCATTGTTATAAGTAATATTATGGATAAGTTCGTCGTAGTTACAAGTTTGTGGAGGTTTCCATTGTCTGATGAAATGAAACGATGATAAAATGTTGAATTGAAAAATATCAGAATTCGATTCATTCGTTGTTAGAAGTAAAGATGCATATGAGCATGTACAAGATAGCCACTGTTTCTTCTCGGTCGTTTGAATATATTCAATTGATGTTAGATTTTCGTTAATCAGAAAAATTCCATTTTTGTTTGTTATAATAATATAGCTATTTAATGTCGATGACCAACACATATTAAGAATGCGACCATATTTCCATGGAGATTGTTTTAAAAGAGTCAATTCTTTATTCAACAAACATAAATTTGGATATTGATCTATTAGTAAAAAGTGATTGTTGCTAGCCAATACAGGCCACTCATTATAGGAACAATCGATTGTTCGGTACGGAGACGAAAAAGTTTATGTAATAAGTTCATTCAATGTCCATTCTTCAATATAAACTAAATTTTGATTAATAATGAAAGGATGAACATCAACTAAAATGCAATTCTCTTCAAATTGATTAATATCACGTTTGATATCATTAATAGTTGCTTTCAATGAAGAAATATCATCATGTGTAACTTATTGTTCTTGAACAATTTTGTTTGTTTTTAATTTCAATTGATGAATTTTTTTTCGTTTTTGACCAACTTGTTTAACACAACATTGTTGAAGTTCTTGACATTTTTCTTCATGAAAACGATCGATTACAATATGACAATCATGACGCCATTTATCTAATTTTTGACGACATTTGCCAATAACTTCATCAATATTTAATGCCGACAATTGATTATCAAGATTATCAATTTCGTCAAGAAGAGGATTTACTTGAGAATTGATTAAATCATCATGTTCTTTCAAATGATCAGGACAAAGGTTCTTGTTGCAACAATGACATAATGCTCGTGATTTACGTTTGCATGTTTCGATGGCACATGGTGGAGGCATTATTTTATTAAAATAGTGATTTCGTTTTGTCAACAGTTATGAATATATATAACGTTTCAAATAAACGAAAAATTAGTGAAAACGTTCGACATGACTAGGCGGATATGCATACTAGCCGTCAGATCAAATCTGAAATGTCATGTCTATCCATCATGACTGATTGTCTTTACGAGAAATGCCCTTCAACTATGTTTGGACTAGTCCAGACTAGTCAACGGGACACAAAAAAGCGAATAAAAATGGAGACACTTGGCGACAAACTACGATCTAACTACTGATTGAGATGAGTTTAAACAGTTCAAATAACAGAGTATTGCATAATTATTCCATATGTAATCAAAAGTCACTGAAGAAAAGCAAGTTGATTAGTCTAGAATCATAGTCATGTAAACCATTTTCTCAAATCATTGGAAAAATGCCCTGTAACTTTTTCATATAAAGATGAGTATAACTGCAAATTAAACGTGGTCTAGTTCAGAATTTTTGGCTACAAAATTACGTATTTGATTGAAGTTTTCCAGCGTTATATAAACTACATTACTGTTCTAAAACCA
>CAJNOP010000813.1:13517-57386 GCA_905250075.1 Rotaria sp. Silwood1
ACAGAAGCACTACAAACAATCGATTTTTTCCAAGTAAACAAACTTATCAGTTAAGTTTGAGAGTATCAAATTTTTTCTTTTTTTTTTTCAGGAAAAAAACGCGTTGTATCCGAGTAGGACGAATAAAATTGTCATAAATACCATTTAATATTTCTATTCTCGATTCTAGGCAATGTCTATATCTATGGTACTATTGAGAATCCTTTAGAACGGACGACTAAACTAAACGGACTTGTTGTCTTCAATGGAGACGATGTTATTAGACAAAATGGTTATGTAAAACAAGTTTCTATTGTTTTTTCAAATTCTCACAATCCATCAGTGACAATGGACATGTCAGATCATGTAGTTCTTTATATTATTTCGCCAACATGCGATACAGATTGTTTTCAAGTAGTCGATGTATTAAAGACAGACGTTCGTGATTATCAATATGATAACAATAAACTAACAATTCATATGTACAATTCTGCTGTCTATGTCGAGCAAGGTCAATATTTGGCTATTGGCTTTGATAAGAATTCGCGTTCTCCAAGCTATTTGGATGCTTTGAGTTCATGTTATATACTTGATATTGATGCAGTCAATCGAGTCTATATGACCAATACTTTCATTGAATTCCAACGGACACTTAGCCGAGTAGCAATTAGTTTTCAAATAATTTTAACTTCAGGTAGGATTATACTCTTTTATAAATAAAAAAAGTAATTATTAAATAGATCGAAATTTCTGAAAACTATTTGAATATTGAGAGAAGTGAAAGTTAATCAATTATATTTTTAGAATTTATTTGTGATATATATATTTGGTCAATATTTGCTGCTAATTTTAATTTGTCTATCTGTTTGTGTTCACGGAGTCCGGTACGTTTTATTTTTATTTCTTTTAATTTTTAATTGTTTATTGATAATTGAAATAGAATCCAATTGTAGCCGTACTTTTGGCTAGTAAGATTTACAAAAAAGCAGCCGAATTGGTCGATAATAGAGAGCTACAGTGAGAATATCTTGCAAAAAAGGAGTACGACAAGATTGTTTTTTCAAAACTTTATTTTCATAATCAATTCTGTTTTGTGCACCAGAGAATTCGATACACATGCAGTACAAATTATTGATAAATGTTTTTCTCAAGATAAAAATTTTGCCCTACAACTATTGACAACACAATCAAATTTGTATTTCGGCTATTGTTCATTGACACTAGCCGAAGAAACGAATAACCGTTCATTTCTAGCTACTAGATGTGTACAAGCGTATGCCAATCGACTTTGGTACGGCCACATTGACAATTCTGTTAACAGAAGAACTGTTATTGATACACTGGTCAGTAACATATAATTGAACTTCATTTAACTATTGAAATTTGAAAATATTACAGATGTGTGTTCTGTCTATTTTTCCTTTTCTGGTAATATTTTCTGGCATTTATCGGATTATTCGATCGCCAACCATAAAACGAATGTAAGTTGAAAAAAAAACCTTTGTGCAGATGATTTCATACGAAAAATATGTTTTGGAAAACTTCATTACATTGCCATTATTGCCAGTACTTTCCGATTAAACTGTATAGAAAATCAAGATTATTATCGATTACAACCGGTTAGATTTGTAATTTGTATCTTAGATTAATAATCCCAAGAAATCATTGTAATCGATTATGATCATGTTTTTTTCAGCAATAATTCTTACATTAAAGATGTATGTTCAATTTAGCGGCACACGTAGTTGGCCAAAAAGAATAATCTATGATCGGCTCAAGGACTTCTTTGACGGAAGAGCTATCATTCGATACTATTATAATATTGTAAGTGATTAAATTCAATTTGAACACTAGTATTTATTCAATATTATTATAGATATTTTACGTAATCATGTTGTGTCTATTCAGTTTTGTAATGCTTGTCGACTACTTTCCATACAATAACAATCGGGGTAAACGTAGTGGTTATTCGATTGGCATTCCAATTTCTGAAATTATTCTACTTGTATGTATTTGGGGACTAATCATTGAAGAAGCCGTTGAGGTATGTAAAACATTCTATGGAATTGATTTGGTAAAAAATAATAACCGATCTTTAGTTCGGTATTCACTATCGTCAACAAAAGAAAAGCAATAGTCGTATATGTACTATTATCTCGTCGTATTTTCTCGATGATAGATGGAATATACTCGATGCTGTGGCTATATTTATCTATCTTGTTGGTTTTATTACGAGATTCATTGTTATTGAACAAGTCTTTGTCATATCAAAGTTAGTTCTTCTAATGTTAATTTTACTTTCACTTTTCGTGTGATTTTCACAGAATTTTCATGTGCATCGATCTCTTTTTGTGGTACGTACGTATTCTTCATTTGTTCTTTGCGTACGAACAACTTGGGCCCAAGTTATTAATGATATTTAACACAGTAAGCGAAATCATTGCGCTCTCATAATGTAATGCATTCGAGCCTTGTTTTTTAGATGAAAGATTTAGTCTTCTTTATTTATTTCATTGCTGTTTTTCTTGCTGCCTATTCAATCACTTCTTTTGCACTTATCATTACTCCACATCAAGTTAGTTGGATTCCAAATGAAAATGGTGCATCTTCTCGTAGATACAACATCATACAGAATAGAACCAACCTATCAGCATGGCATCTCTTACGGAATATTATTGATTGGGGTGTTTGGAAGATTTACGGACAAGTTGATCTAGTTGAGTATAAACAAGATTCTGAATCGATTATTATAGGTAAGGTACGTCATATTTGTGTTCATCATATTCTAAGTATTTCTAAATAGTTGCTAATGATGCCTATGGAAATTCGGTTTTTGTTTTGACAATAATCTTTGTCTGTATCTCTAATGTACTTCTGCTCAATGTCCTTGTGGCTCTTTTCAAGTAAGTATTCAGTCTTCAACAAAACTTGTTTATGAATTAGCGATACTGATTGAACGATGAGAAGAGAAGTTTTATTGAATGAAATTTGATGAATACTAATGAACTTTTTCTAGAAACTTAATATTATTTGCGCTCAACATTCTAAAGAGTTCACTTATGCTGTTTTACAAATATCTATCTCTTGAGAGACTAGTAATATGAAAAAGCTATTTATTGAGGCATTTTAGATGAGTTTTAGGTTTTCTAAAAATGATATATCTACATAAAGTAACAAGACTTGTAGTGTTGAACAGTGTTATTTTCCATTAATTCAATACTAATAGAAAATAAAATGATCAAACTTTGATGAGGAATAATTGATAAGATCAACACATTTCTTTCGTTTCGATATGTAGAATCGTTTATATATCTGCAATAATTTCAAATACTATTCAAACACTTGTAGCCGTTCCTGCTATTCTTCAAAATCAAATTCAATGTGAATTGTATGATTTCAGTTTTGTACCGTAATGCTTAATGGAAATATTCTCTATTTAAGTGTAAAAATTGCTTCATTTTGTCACTTGATATCTTCTGTCATTTGTGATTCCATGTATCTAATTTGTCTTGTATCAAAGAGTGTGTCAGAAAATAAAGCATAATAGAATCCTTTTTCTAAAGTTTCACTTGGTCATATCCTATGTTCTGAGATACTCATTAATATAAGAAAAAATAACTGAATAACATAAAATGAAACAGATTTGAGAAAGATTTCTATTAAAACAACTAGCAACTGCCTCTGGTATCAGTCATATTCCATGGTTTTCATTTGAGGCAATTAACCATCAAAAGTATGAATAAATATTTGATTAATTACTACTGAAGTAGTGTAGAGCAAGGTGGAAGAGAGCTAAATGGATCACTAGGAATTTCTTAAATTCCAAATGCCCTTAAGAAAAAAGAAAACGTTATCTCACTCACTAAAATATCATTGAGTCTAAATCGAAAAATTAACATTACAATACAGTAAAATATATTCATTATTTTTCTTTTAGTGTTACACTTACAAAGACCAACAATAATGCAGAGAAAGATTGGGGTTATCATCGATTTCTACTTGTTAGAGAGTATTCGAGAAAATCTCCGATAACATCGCCATTAAATATCTTATACTATATCATTCAGCTGATTTTTACATTAATTCGGTTTCTAGGCAAGAAAAAGGGTAAGTAAACTTGAAGACGAACTTTATCAACTACGTCAAAGTAAACATAACATATTAGTTATGGTTAGTAAACTCAATTCATTAGGATATAAATTACAAAACCGATTATTTCATGCAGAAACAAAATATGATTACTTCCTGGTTTTTGCTTTGCTATTCATCATCATAACTTCACTTGTTGATTCTGTTATGTTAGTAGCTTTAAATATCGAATGATTCTTCTCAACATATACTCTTAAGTAACAGAATATTTTTCGGGATGAAATTTAGAAAATGTTGACATAATACTCGCTCGAGTAAAAGTTTACACTTTGATGAGCATGCATCGATCAATCAGAACTCTTTTCCATATCGAAAACAAATCAATGAAGTATCCTATGATGTACAATAATCACGCAGTTATAGTCGTCTAGTTGAGATTGATATCTCTGCCTTTTTTTCTTAAATTGATTGAGTGATGTAGATGAGCAACAGATGATGAGTTCTTGATTCATTAGATAATTCAGTATATGATGAAATTGTCATTTCAAACATTTAAATTGTTTGCTCTTGTAGTGGAAAGCCGTACTCGAATCATTTAGAGTTTAAATGATAGATTGTGACTATACGTACATATCATTCATATAGGGTTCGCAACAATGGCCAGCATAGGAAAGAAAGCAATCAGAAATATGGAGAAAACGTAATAAAATATTTTTACTTCGTCATTTTTTCAACATAATGTAAATTGATGAATTTGTCTGAATCTTTATTTTTTGACAATGGCCTATATTCAATACAAGTCATCTGTTATTATGGATTTCATTTATCATGCTATCGATTTTAACAAATTAAATCATCCAAATTTAGATAGATTCACCTGGTTGAAACACATTAGAAGGACTTTCTTGTAAACAGTCAGGCTTATAAGTTGATGGAATTTATCAAGTGACATTAACTGAGTATATAGTAGTTGAAGCAAGGGGAAAAAAACAAAGAAAAGCATGCTGCCAAAGCTAACGATGGAAGGAATTCATCACAGACTATCGCACATTGAATCAAGTTATGCTTAAGAAGATTAAAAAAAAACAACATTTTCATAACAACGCACTGTATCACATTCATCTTGCATTATGACTAACCTATTCATTTATGAAGAGAAGCATTTATTATTACCCGATTCTAAAGTAAACAGAAATGTCTGATTTTTATTCATGCCACTTGGTCAAGTCTGAACATTTTTCTCCTCTTCTTCTTTTGATGAGAAAACTGAAATAGGTATCGAACACTAAGATCATGTAAAGAAAACTATTGAGAGAAACTTTTACTTTCATGATAATTGTGTATATCTGTCACTTTTGAGTCTCTCCTTGACTGAGCCATGCAGAAAACACTTCATATTCCCTACTCTTCTATTAGAATTTTTCTAAATATGAAATTCCAAAAGTTCTTAATACAATGCATCGATAGTCTCGTTGAATTTGGAACTAAAGATATTTGTATCTTTTGCACAAATAGTTTTCTTTTAAATAAGCTAAGTGAAGCATTAAATGTACATATACATAAACAGGTATAATATTCACATTCAAGCAGATCATTTTATGAAAAAAAAAGAACTATTATTTACGAGTTTCAACAAGTATATACTCATTGTTAATTGTATTTATGTTCAAATTTATCAAAATAGGGAATTTTCAAGTGTAGAGCCTATGAAATAAACTAGCTTTCTTTGTAGACCTAGTGAAATGGATGTGGATACAGGCAAGTCTGAAAAAGAAGATCCACATTTGTGTATTAACATAACGAGATTCATAACGATAGATGCATACTCACAACAGTAGAGAAAGCAACAATAGATCAACAAAATTTTAAGATCATTTTCATTTAATCTTTATCTTTTCATGTTCAGATAATTTCTACGCTCTTCTTGATGACAGTAGCAAATTGGATGCTAATGTAATGAATTTAATAGTGTTCAATGTTGATAATCGTGCTATCAATGCTGGTATCGTTGATAAGATCTTAATAAATTTTTGCACACCTCCCACTGATTCGAATGCAAGAATTAAAGTATACATTATTAAACCAGTATTGAATAGTAGTGAGCACTTTTTTGTACAAGAACAAATCGAATCCTTCGTTACTAATCTCAGACCATCTGTTGGAATTCAGAAATTTGAAATTAAACCATTCAAAGTACACGATGGTGATTACGTTGGATTCAAGTTTACAGAAAATGCTGGTGGTCCATTCAGTGTTGAATCTGCTAGCTATTATGTTGAACAGAATATTGATCAAAATATAGAAAAAGAACAAGTAATGCATTCCACTCCATGTGCTAACCATGGCATCCCAGTAACATTTACTTTGAATTCTAAACAAAACAGAAACAAATGTTTTGTTGGCTCAAATGTGGAGATGAATAAAATGAACAACGAAAAAAAAGAAATAACAACAACCTCCATCCATCACTACATTTCAACACCACCCGACGATATAAAACCATTGATTACAAATAAAAGACGAAGATCATCTATCGCTGTTTCATTTAGACAAGATCTCACCAGTAAGACAACGATTCCAATAACTCTTAAACATTTCTATTGTTATTCATTTTGTTAGAGTTGACACCATTTAAACAGCGTGATAACATGTTACGTGAAAGCACTATTGCCCAAGACTATTGGCAATCTCTCATAGAGAATATTATGAGAGAAGAACGAGACGATTCAAATCGTGAGAAAAAAGCTCGATTCACGCATGAACATGATTCAGTCAAATTGCAGAAACAACAAGAAAAACTCATCGAGTTGGCTGAAAAGACTATTAATGAAAATCAAAATATATCACGAATGAATAGTTTTAACTCATTTTATGATAATAATCCTATATCATGAACGTATCATTCGATTCTTCAAGTCAATCTCTCTTCTTTATTAAGATCTTATTATGAAACATTATTCTTTGAAGCCATCACAGCTTTTTTTCATTCGTTTTTTTTTACGTAGTTTGTTATTTTTTTTAACAATGATTTCTCTAATAGAGTATTCTTTGAAACATATTTTGATATTAATATCAAAACTCTTTTATGAAAGTCGGGTGTGGATGTGGTGTGAATGTAAATATTTTTTCTTCAACTTCCACATTCAAACTTACATTCATCATTCTATAGACAAGATCTAACACACAAAAACGAAAACTACTCATATAAACAGAGTTTCAATGAAAGAAAGAGAAGCAACGAAAATAGGACATAGAAGACTTACTACACTAGAAAGTTATCATCTTGGTATTAAACTTTTATTCTATGAGGAAGTTTATGTATTTGAGCCGCAATTATAGTTTTGTATTGGTATATTCACTTGGTGAAATACGATACAATGACGAATAAAGAAATAGGCGACGAAGATATTGAAATTCAGTTCAATGTTCTCGGATAGATTATATGATAATCATAACCATAATAATAGTAATAAATATGTGGCTTATTCCATAGAAATTTAATCAGAAAAAAAAGAAATCATATTCAGAAAATTTTCTTTTCTATCAAGGGTGTGGGTGGGTGTGAATGTAGGTGTAGATGTGAGTATTGTTCAAGAGATGTACTAAATCCACACCCACACCCTCAAGATCATATGTAATTGTGACTAAATTTCGATTATCCAACTTTCACTATAGTCCATTTTATTCCAAGTTATTTCGTTCAAAGCTTGCTGACTTTTTTATCGATGAACGAAAACAACAAACTAAAGAAGCGGTGATGATGACGATCACCGTTTCACAACAAATCACCATTTCATGAAATATCACCTCTTTTATTGCTTTGTTTACCCATCCCAAGTGGACTACGTCTCTTGCTCTCTGAAGCATAAGAGTGTGAGTGTGGTTGTTCTCTTTTTCCACATCGGCACAGCCACATTCACACCTTTTTGAACATTTTCCGACTCTCTTTTGTTTATCTTCCTGTGTTTTTATATAACTGAGCAGAACATATTCGAAAACTACAAAAAAAAGGTGTTTTGTGTTGAATACATTCGTATGCATTAAATTTTCTACGATCCATAATCCACTTAGGACAAGAAAGCTTACGAAAAAAATAAAAAAAGAACAAAATTTCGAGCGTCAATGCTAAATGTCTGTTTCTGTAAGACTCAGCGACGAGATGAAAATGTTTAGTGATGCCGGCCAACTTTACTCATATAATCTTCCATAGCATCTACGACCAACTGATGATCCTCAGCCTGCGGTAATCCGCTCACAGCAATTACACCAACTACGCCCAGACCATCGATAATAAGTGGAAAAGCTCCACCGTGAGCAGCATACTCTCTTTCAGAAACAAGGTATTTTTGTTCCATGGTTGTTTGTTGTGAGGCAAGGTACCTGCCCATGTAATAGGATGAATGATGAAACCTGTAGACAGTAGCTTCCTTACGTGCGATCCAATGCCAGTTATCAGGCGATGTACCATCCATTGCGAACCTAAACGAGAACGATATATTTAGACTTTGTTCTTTGTTCGGTTTTTTGTGAGGCTGCAGCTTACGTACTTGAACACTGTACGACCGCACATAGATATGCTAATCACGGCAGGTTTCTTATCTGTTCGTTGTTTGAGTCGGTTGAGAATATCTAAACCTAGGGCGAGTGCATCATTTGAAGTAAAAGATGAAAAATGAATGGTTTCTTCTTGTTTGAGAATGATCGGTAGGAGTGCTTTTGCTTCTTCTTCTGTTGCTGCTACGGACATGTTGGTCAGAATGGAAGGTTTATCACGGTGATAGAATGGATTGATAGAACAGTGTAATGATTAGCCCGAACGTACACTACAATTAGATATAATAAGAGACGATTTAAAAGAAAATGTGAATTAGAGAAGACATTGTCAGTTTGCGCGAAGAGAAACGAGCCAAACTCACAACAAAAATTTCGTACCCAATACTCGAGAGATAGCAAAGAAAATTAACCAGAGCTCGGCCTTTATCACTTGCTTGTTTTCATCATGTTTTTTTATCGTCATGTAGGCGCATCACACACCTTGCAACCAATTACAAAAATATATAAAAATAACACTTCTATGCACTTACTGCCATCGTGTAATTCCTATTTTAGTACATTTGTTGAGCGAACCAAAGTGGACTGGGGTAGGGATGTAATGGTTTCAGAACTATTTTAGGACAAACACATGCAAATAACAGGAAAATCTCTTTGTCTTAGAAAGAAGTTAGTTCTGCAGTTTTTCTCTCCCATTCTTCTTTGATGAAGGTTCTTGCATCTTAAAAACGGTGAGGTGTAGATGTAGGTGTAGCTGGGTATGAGTGTGAAAGGGTATAGGTACTGTTGTAGATGAGAGGTGGATCTACGCCCGCACTCACATCTACACCGACATATGCTCTCATTTCGTCATCACCCTCTGGCTAAGAGATGCCCTATGGGAAGTTCAATTCAATTTCCTGGAAATTAATTTTCGATTTCCCACTGATGAACTTTTAGGAAATTCCTATAATACATCATATGGGTTTTGTCTTGATTTTCATTTTTTAACAAGTATTTGCGTTATTTTAGTCCTGAGTCCAAACATTTTCAATTAAAATAAAAATCAAGATTCATAGTAAGGCTTCAAACAATTTCGAAAAACGAATTTTAGAAGCTACTAAAATTATATACATAAATTTTCAGTAAATCGTAGTCGTACTACTTTAGAGATCTTTATTCAAACACAGAACTTAATATAGTTTTAGTAGAATTACAATTATGTAGAGTATCAACAAAATGCATTCGTTTAAACTTTTCTAAATAATATTTAAATATTTTTTTTATTCTTAAAAAACTAGTATGTACGTTATTAAAATGGAAAGTTGACTATAAATATAAATTCTTTATTATGGTATTATCAATTATTAGATAAGTATTTAATATTTAGTCTATCTAAAACAACTTCGGCACGACATATATAAATAAACCGAAATTGATTTTGAAGATTTCAGAAATTTTTCTATGAGAGAAACTAGAAAAAAATTCTGTGTGGTCTCACTAAATTTTCGAAAATGTCTTCAGACGTTAATGAATTTCAAAAGTTTCTCTCAATAGCCATCACCGCACAAGAGTAGATTCTGCACGAATGATAGCAGAATTGACCGTCATTTTTTCTATTATGTTATAGAAAAGAAAATAAAATATTTCCGCCACTACTTTTGGATTGTCATAAGTATCATTTATTTAACTTTGATTTAGTCCATTGCTGAAAAGCAAGAGTTGGGACTAGCAGACTGAACTTGTCTTGTTTTTAGAAGATAGGCACGTCTCCTTTCGGTTATTTGATACAAAACACTAGTCACTTTTATTTTCTATGATACAGAATAATCTATCTTGTTCATGTTTATAAATAATTTTGATAA
Source organism: Rotaria sp. Silwood1 (assembly GCA_905250075.1). NCBI lineage: Eukaryota > Metazoa > Rotifera > Eurotatoria > Philodinida > Philodinidae > Rotaria > Rotaria sp. Silwood1. Next base: position 23,981 of record CAJNOP010000813.1, read on the forward strand.
ACTGATCGCATGTTCATTCATTTGAGGAGGCGTAACGACGAGATCTGAGAAAACGAAGGCAACAGCGAAAAGGATTGCATGACGCATCTTCACGATCTGTTCCATACTCATCATCTGATAAATTTGGAATACTATGTGTTTGAACTTTGAAAGCAAAATCATTTGAAGAATCTTGATTATCGCCAACATTACCATAGTCAAAGTTGGATGGATAGTATTTTGCAAGTTTGTCAGGAGTCAAACACTCTTCTTTAATTTTGTTTTGACTGTCTAGTACTGAAGCCGACTTTTCAAATGACAACACAATAGACGAGCTACTGATAGGTGTGTTTTGCTTTGAATTTATTTGTTGGAGATCTGTGTTGCTGATGGTAGAACGGACAGACGGTGGTATAAAATTATTTGATGCACTAAGAAGTGAAGGTTTGGCATTCAATATTTCTTTGGTATTTGGAGATGCAGAAGCATCTGTATTATGAGTTTTCTGTTCAGAGTTAGCAGTACATGTTGTTGCATTACTCAGTGAAGGTGGCGATAGTGTTGACTGATGAATATCACCTGATGGTAATATTTTATCAATATTGGCTGATATTAGTTTTGTAGCAGTGTTACTGGTTTTGTCTTTAGTTTTCAGAGCATTTGTCACAATTCTTTGCACATCGGCCGTAACGATTGTATCTATTAAACCATAGTCTGGAATTTCATTTCTTTCAATACTAATTTGTTTGACTATCTCTTTGAATTTTGTCATAAAATCTCCTTTTGTAATATCAATATAATATCTGCTGCCAAGAAAAATACCTAACCAACCGTTTGGTTTATAGTTCGGTTCTAGTTTCAAAAAAAGTGCTCGATGTTGATGACTAAAAGCATATTCACATTCGGCTTGACATGCTTGACTCGACCTGTACGCACTTGACATACAAACCAACATTAAATGTGAATCTTCAATCGCTTCAGCCATGCGTTCCATCATTGATCCGTGCATTTCTTCCTTATCAATCCATATTTTATATTTTCCTAGTTTCAATAGACAGTTATAAATAATGTTGCACAGATCAGAATTCTTATGACAATAACTAATCATTAAATCGTATTTATTCCGTTTACTGGTTTTCATCTGAAGATCTAATGTTTGACTTCTTTGTGCAGCGATCATTTCCTTTTGTTCTTTAGTTAGGTTGTCCCGTAAAACGACTATTTGACCTCCATCGTGATTAATTTTAACCCATACACTATCATCTTCATAAGTTGGGTTTGGGGGTTTTTCATTTGGATGGACCAATATACGTTGAATAGGTAACTGCTGAGCTCGAAAATTTTCTTCATTAATTAACCGCCACAGAATACCATCAGCTGCTTTTTGTTGATCAAAGCTGCGACCTGATTTAAATATTTCATGTAATTGTGTGACAAGTTTTTCGTCTGTCCTCAGTACGAAACGTGCTTTTCCATTAAAACTGACTGTCCATATGGCGTCTAATGCTGGCTGTTGAATTTTATCATCAGTAGCTGCTGGAGTAAGGATACAGTCAGATAATAATCTCAATGCACCAGATTCTACAATTTGTTCTTTCACTTGATCATTCTGTGCAATTGCTAAAAGAAATAAACGTATCTCTGAAGCAAGTTTAGATATTATATTTTTTTTACGCACTTGCTACATTGGTAAGCAACCTGATAGCATGAACTCCTGCATGCGCTTGTGAGTCATTCTTAACAGCTTTAGCCAAATATGTAACGAGTAAGCTTGTAACTTCATCTGGCTGATCCAATTCATCAACATCTTCAGTTGATAATGCAACTAGAGATCGTGCTGGGAATTGAATATTCGTTGGTATGTTAATTTTTTGTCGCGTACTATTAGTTGTAATTTGTTGCTGTTCGTTATCACACAGTGATAATAAAATCGGCTTTGGTGCAATTTCTTTTATAACAGCATGTATAGTTGAATTAGACGCTAAATTATAAAGCAAGGTAAGAATAGTTGCTACGAGTTCTTCGTCTTTAATATAATTTATTGTTGTTTCGTCACCCAAAGAGAGATATTCTTTCATTGTTGTACAAAGCTCTGTTATAATAAACGGCAAATATTGTGTGAACATGTTACGTGTAGATTCGCTCATCGCACAGTCATTAAGTAGTTTCAAATAACTATTGAGGTATTCATTTTTTTGGGAATCTCCATGTTTCCGATTTCTGCGATAGGATAGTACGTTTTTGTAATTCTTTAACAAAGGTTGACATAATAAATTGGCAATCTCTTCGTGATGATCATTGAAATTTGAGAGAACAAAACAAGGACAGTCGAATAGTAAGAAATCGGCTGAAACTTCGTCGTTTTTACTGAATTGATCAATGTAAACTTTAGATATTATACACTGCACGACTGAACTCAATAACAATGACCGAAGTAATCCTTTATGTGCTTTACTATGAAAATACACATGTTCAAATACATAGCTTAAAATGCGACATTTAGTTTGATTATTCCGATAATTGTTTGACAATAAACTTTCAATACATTCCTTGATAGCCGCAAGAAATTTCTTATTAAAAAAAGTTTTTTGAACAATTTTATTTAGTTTTTCGTCTTCAAATTGATGCAGAGATAAAGATGATGTCAATACTGAGGCCATAGCATGAAAGACATTCCAGTTAAGATCTGTTAATTCATTGTCTTTTGCTGTACATTTATTGATATTTTGAATAATAAATAACATTGTATTTCCCATTAATGAAAATAATTCATGATCAATTATTTGAGGACGTAATATATTTTTGTAGACTTGACTGTCAATCATGTGTTTACAAAAAAAATGCATTGCCTTTAAACTATTATCTGATGTTAGCGCACCGTTGACAACATCATGCTTTTGGAAATCATTATAAACATTGGTTAAAATAGATTTTAAGTCTTCATCTCTTATCTGTTGTCGATCGAGTTGAAGTTGAGTAACATGTTTATGTATTACTGTAATCATTCTCGAATGATTAGAAGAATAGAAAACAGAATAATGACTAAGTAAAAAATTAATATTGGAAAAAAATATCTAGTGATGTAAAAAGCAAGATTTTAAGTTCGTAAAAAAGAATCATAATCAAACAAATAAGGTTTTCAAACTTTATCGTGACCAGTGACGATAACAATTAATTATGTAAGGATATTTTCTACGTATTACTTACAAAGTATTTATGTAAGGGATTAGAACCAACGAAACTAGTAGGTTATAGATGATGAGCATTATTTCACGCAACGAACTCTCGCGCAATACTTTGAAAAAATTTAAAAGTATATTTTGAAAATCGAAAGACTTTGCTCTGGGTACATTGAAGCAATCAAATATGGTTATCATAGTTTTCGAAATGAAATTGAGTTACACCAAAATTATCAAATGCTTGTAGAATGGATTCTAGCACAATATCAGAGTTGAGAAATATTCTTTAATACTCATTTTCCAGTAGAAAATCTATTTTTGTTCCACAATAACTGATTTGACTGAAACTTTCAAGAAATATTTATTCAAATATAAATAGTTCATAACAAAAATTTCATCAGAAAATACTGAGTAGTACAAGAGTTATCATAACATTAATGATTAAAAAGTAGGCATGCGGTTGTACCAGACTTTTCCTTTAAATCTAATGATACAAAATTCAAGTAGATGTCAAATTGTATTCAATCATTGTCGCTGCAACTAAAACAGAGTGTGATTTTTAAAAATTTTGTTCTTTCACTTTTGCAAATTATTTTTGTTCAAGAACAAAACGAAAAATGCGCCCTATTCCGATGACAGCAAAATGTTTTTTCTTAAAAAGTAAACCGACAACCAAAAATTCCACGCAGGTTAAGTTCTAGAGTGATTTAGAAAAGATCATTTGGAGTAGGTATATGGCACACACCTACTGAAGCACGCAAGTTATGTTTTACAAGTCACAAATCTACATACAAGGTCAAAAGTAAGGGGGAAATAGTTGATTATTGATTAGGATTCATTAGAGTGAGTAGTGTGAGTAGAGAGATGATTAGCTATTCTCTATGATTTAAGATATCTGTAGCTCTTTACCTGCCTAGTACGCATATAGGATGAGTGTGGATGTGGAGCTATCTCTCTACTTAAGTCATACCTACACCCACAGTCGCACCTCTAGTTAGCAGTGGTAGCCCTACAATGTACTGTGATTATAAGAGAAAAAAACCAAGAACGAACAAACTAATTTGGTGATTTCATTGATTTCGAAAGTTTTGAAGTGATTTCAAATTGATTTCTCCTATTGAAATCAATTTGTTCTCCCTTAAGTGTTGGTATTGATAGTATGCCAAGAAAAATCAAACTCGAAAATTTTGAGAAACCAATTATAGATTCAGATTTTTAAACCGTAAAAACCTTCGATCAAACTTTACAGAGAAATCATTATTTTCGAAAAATAGCTTGTTCGAGACGAACAACTAGAAATCTAAAGTTAGTTTCTGCGAGTTTTCGAGTTTGATTTTTTCGTCCAGAACAGGCCGTTTTTCAAAAATAACGATTTTCCTACAAAGCTTAATTAAAGGTTTTCGAATCGAGGAATCTGAATCTATGATTGACTTCTCGAAATTTTCGAGACTGATTTTTCTTGGCATACTGTCAATACTAATACCCCATATGCCTCAAGGTCTATCCTATGGGTGTATCCATAAGTTCTCAAGACCTATTCCATGGAGATACCCATAAGTCGTCATACTCTCTCGAGATTTGGCATTGTTAACTTTTCAACGTTATCTTGGCATAGTTTTGGCTTCTCTACCAGGGCTATCCCAGGGAGGGGTGTCAGGTATCGTTAAGTATTCAGGATATATCTAGACTTAGTCGTCATAGGTCTTCAAGAGCTTTTAGGCGTGCGCCATAAAACCATGCTAAGAACGTCATTTGTATGTCATGCAGAAACTAGTGTTGAATGTGGAACGAAATATAAGGTTCGGAGGTAACGTATGAGACATGTATTTGAGTTTTCCTTTCACAAGTAGGAGGTGGCTAGTTTTCTTAGACTGAAGTAATTGAATCCCGTAGTCGAGTAGTTTTACTTCACAATTAGTGTGATATCGAGGGTATTGCATTTGACAAATTTCGGTGAAATTTCAGTTTGCCGTTCGTCAAAGATCCATTCAGCATTAGCTGTATGACAGTTCCAACTCAATAGCTCGCGAAAACTGAGTCGAAGAGTTGCTAGACAACTTTAGCTCACCTAAACGAGAACTAGATGATCAGTTCCACCTCGGCAAACTCAATTGGAATTGTCAAACATCTGCTTATCACTGCTCCCATATAATAACCCTTTAGAACTTACAGATAACTCAATAGCATACACCTTAAGACCCCATCAGTATCCCCATAGGACAGCCCTTGAGGATCTATGGTGATTCTCTTCAGCTCCATAAAGCTGAACTGATGGACAGCGCCATTAATTGTAATTGCTGCTAATCTCTCAAAATCTCTTGAAATCTGCTGTTTTCCCCTTGAACTATTGGCATACAAACTAAAATAGATGGATGCATAGTAATGAAAAAACTACGTAATTTCTGTCATAACTGCCTACCTGCAGAAGAAAGAACGACTTTGTAAATAAAAGTTGCTTTTGCACATTGACTGTCTCGCATTGTATTTCTTTTCATCTATACAACGTAATTCCTGTGTCTACCACGAATGGCAAGACTGAGGTAAAATGCAAAAAAAAACAATGAGAAAATAGAACAGCACAGGAAAAAAACAGAGAACTCTCTGCTCACCGCTGCCTGGCAGAAAAATAAAAAAATTTCAATCGATGACTCTTTTATGGTATGAGTCGTTCTTGTTCTTATTTATTTAAAAAATTCAATTAGTTCCTTGCACTCGTTAGAGATCATAAACACTAGAGTAAATAGTAAGTTACAAGCAATTGAAACTTCAAGTAAGTTTTTTTTCGTGTTCTTTTTTAGGCCATTTGATAGATCGAGAGCTGCTGATCACGAAAATTTACTTTTTAGCATCAACAAATGCTTCTTTTCGGTCTAAAAATACGAAAAACTCGAAGAAGTCGTTTTTGAGAAAAAGCATTTTTTTCAAAACGTACAGGTTGTAGGTGTGAATATCGATGTGTATGAGTTTTGGGTAGGTATGTGTGGGTGGCTATCTTGAGGGAAAGGGTGTGCATGATGATGTCTTCTCCGACACTCACACCCATACCCTTCATAGAATAGTAAGAACAGAAAAGGAAACATTCGCATAAAAATTGTGGATTTTGCAATTTTAATTATTAAATAAAATACTGATAACACGAACCAACAATTATAACGTATTTGATATCCCTTCACTATTATCTTCGACTTCGAAAATTGTTTGAGCAAATCTTTTTTGTTCATCTTATAAAATTCATTACAAAATGAATTTTTATTGTAACAAGTGTTTTTATATAGATTTAATTTTACTAAGTGTATATTACGAATTCCTTGTATTTCATTTTAGACATTATTCGTAAAACAAACCTAAAATTTATTTAATGACAGATATGCATCAACAATTGCTTGACTTGGAATTTTAATAGATTGTCACAGTAATAGATTTTATATAAAATCTTTAAATTCTAAGTATTCGTTAAAAGGTGTGAAAATACGAAAGATTTTTCAAATGTAAGTCATCTTTTAACTAGAATTTTTCTGTTATGTATCATTATATTCAGTTATCTTTTCAGATGTTAATTATATATACCTGCATCATCCATCATGACATATTCGCTAAAAATTAAACGAACATCATTTTCAAGTCTAATTTTGATGTATGTACATTAGTATTTTAGCTCGTTATATAAAAACAAAATTTAATCAACTGAATTAAAAGTTTGTTGTATGTTTTCATTTAGGCGAAATATTTTGAAATCATCATGGGAGTCTATTCTAACTTATATAAAAGATAGTTCTGCCTTCTTGTAATACTTTCTCGGTAATTGATATTCAAGCCTAATTCACGCCTTACCGCAGATAATCACTCCGAATATAAGTGTAGGAGCAAGATAGCGCTCTCAAATTCTCTAAGATCCCTAAACGAAAGACTGACATTGCTCAGTGGAGATATATTCTAATAAATCTGTTCTGCTATAATATGTCAATAAGATTCTACAGCAGCGCTCTTTGTAATGTTCGTTTTTGTTTTTTAGTCACGAATTGGTTGTGATCAATTATCATTTATCATATTCTTTAAGCGAGAAAAATTTAAAGTATAGATTGGGAAAAATCAGTCTCTCTCCGAGGATCGATGTGGATGTGCGGGATGAAAAGAAAAACAACGGCACCCACCAACATCTTTTGTTATAAATTTTGATGAATTTGCATTTGATTGATAAATGGAGTTATTTATTATGGAAAAAAATATGTACACTCGAAACTGTACGTTTTGAAGTATCAAGTTTATCGTAGTTGAAGCTCAGCGCTAAAATCTTTCGCTGGATTGTAGTCGCCATTTTGCAGGGCAGCATCTCTATTAGAGAAATCATCAGATTAAGCAAAAAAATTAAATGGAACTAACCACATGAAACGAGAAAACATCCAAAGTCATCCTCTTAAAGCAATACACGCAAGAAATTTTGGTGTAATTGCTGATTTCAGGTTGCTTACTCAGTACAGATTGACCTGAAAGAAAAACTGTACTTAAGAAACTATAGAACATATGAATACTTAAATATTGATTGGTATTAACAGTTGATTGAAGTTTCATAGAGTTAATTGGGTTTAAGTAGCAAACATCCTAATTGATCGAAAAAAGAACTTGTTTAATTGATTTAGAATATCTATATTTTCTATTATTTTCTACCTCGTGAGTCTTGCTATATGATTGTAGAATTTTACATTGACAAAACCGACACTTTACCATCACTTCAAAATAATAGATAATACTCCATTGAGTAAACATTGATCACATGTTCTTACTTGTTGTCGAGGTGCCAATTGGAACTGTAAGCGTCGACATAAATATCTTCGGATTAGTATCCTTGTCGCTTAATTCTGTTGGAGATTTCACTGCCGTTGTATGATAAGTTGTGATACTGAAATAGATTATTTCACTGGTTAGTATTTGTATATTGGCGATGAAGTAAATTCTTACAATGATACAAATCACGAAGATGACTACGCGTTTTCGGAAAAACAAAAATACTATATAACGCAGTCTAGCAGGTAGCACCAGAGTACGATCAATTTAAGTAAGAGTGAATATGGGTCATCAACGAACTTCCTATAGCTTTCAAAAAAAAACTTTGGAAGTACTTAGCAACAAGCCATTCTCACATTTTACATAATTTGAAAAGCTGGGTGCTCCATTTGTAACTCTTCAAGAATTCATTCTAAATTCCACATAGTACTCGTACTATCTCACAAGTAATCAAGCACGACATGCTGATGAGAAGTACTTGAGCATAGATAGTCACTGCCGATAGTCTCCTTACTCGATGAACTAATGCAAAAACGATTGTTCAAATTCTCATCTATTGTGTATGATTGTACATAATTATTATTATCAAGTGAAAAAGTCGAGTTTTCCTTTTTCAAAAGGAATATAAATTATTCTAGTTTTTACTGCTACGTATTCTTGGGAAAAATCTGAAATAGTCATTGATAAAAAGTACAGACGATAAATTTTCTTAGCGCTTTGGAGGACTACTTTTATAACTTCGGTCAAGGAAGTTCATTGATTTCATCTATAGCCTCATCAATAAAGTCTAAGAGTTTGAAAACTTTTCACAAAAATACTCTAAATCATTAATTGAATAATATGTGAAATTCTTTCCATATTTCTTAGAGTCTAGAAACGGAAATTCACGGATGTCCAGCTGTCTATAAAATATGGTACGAAAACAGTGTTACAATGAGCCTTGCTTATTTTTTTTATGATTATTGTTGATAATACGGTCTATATCGGTGTTTTGCTTTAGTATGAACTATCTGGCTATGTTTAGAAATTAGATAGGCAAGTACGCATGCAGGTGTTCGGCAGACTCATCGATATTTCTCCAATCTAATCAATCAATCAAATGGTTTCTTCATGTTTTATACTTCATCCTATAATATGCTATTGATATCATACATTTAATAAAAAATGAGTCATGATTAAAGCATCATAACATGACTAGAAAAAGCTGTCGTATAGTTCTAATGTTCCTAATCTTCATATGGGTCTTGACAGTTAATCCATAGATTCTATCGAATTCAACATACTAACTATTTGTAAGAGGACTCAATTAACCTATCAATGAAAATGACCTGAAGAATTTGATGTTCGCTAATATGCTAAAAGAGTTCTGTTGAAAAACAAACTTTGTAATAATTCTTGATGTTTCGTGACTATTACTCAATTTTTCTTTAGATTTACTTGTTATTTGACGCAGATGTCATATTTTGCGAATGTTTCCAACAAACTTTCTAGAAATATGATAAATTAATAAGATGTAGAAAAAAATAATGGTTCAACTTCATGAAAATCAATCATATATGGAGATATTTGTGCTGAACAATATATACATTGGATATGCTTTCGAATCAAATCTTCGTTGTTCAATCTAGAATAGTAGAATTATTTTTCAATAATTAGTACTTGAACGAAGCTAGTTGTAACTGTGCTTTCTCTTCTAATCGTTTGTGAGCTCGTTGTTGACAAGCTTTCTAAAATCATACAAATAGAAATTAATATAAAATTCTTGAAAAAAAAATATAGTTTTATACTGAATGCTCGTTAAAATGTTGCCATAGTATCAGTTCGTGACAATATTCACAAGGAATATTTTCTTTGTCCTTGACATCATTAACAGGAACACGTTGATTTGTATCTCAAGTAAATGAAATGAGTACAATATGAGAAAAAGGTTCATTTTATTTGAGATAAGGCCTTCATTTTATCGTGAATATATAAACTTGACTCAATGTTTCTTGCTTTATACCAGTGAGAAATTCAATAGTTTATCAAAATATAGGCTATGAGAAGTATTGTCTTTTCTGTCTACCTATATATTCGTATATTTATTGATTTATTTAAAACAGAAATTTGATGTTTGTCATGCAAGTTTAATGACATAAGAAAAAAAGAATTCATTTTAGTCTGGTCAGACTTTGACAAACTGTTGTTAAGTAATAAAAGAAAGGGATGTCATGGTAGACCCATCGATACTCACCAGAAAAAGATCACTTAGGCTTTGTGTTAGTAGTTTTTTAAAACCTTAAAACAATGTCGTTTTGACATTTTTTACTGAAGAAACGAAGAAAAAGTTCTTTGGTAACTTTCTCATGCCTTTTATAGTTAGATTCAAGAAAAAATTTTATGACGATATTCGTAATGTCATTCGATTTTCTTTCCAGAAAACTAAGAGTCTATGAAAAACAATTTTCACAAAGAATCACTTAAAGGTAAAAAACTAAACATTTTACCGTCACCTAATTCATCCATCTCGAAGTAAAATGTAACGGGTGAGCCATAATAAATGTCCCACTTTTGCATTTCATTTTTCTACAACTTAGTACCTTTTATTAAAAATATAAAATATAACATAGGATGCCGCGTACAAAAGCTCTACAATTTATAAAAGATAGCTTTTTCTACAAGTACACTTTTTGCTTTCAAAATCAACAAAATTTAGAGCGATCAAATTTTGACTGTACGAAAATAAATCGCAGAGAATTTTGCTTTTTTTACAAAATAAGTACGCTAAGCTGTCTCATGTAAAAATGTAGAGCTTTTCTCGTTATAGGTAGTAGCATGTTTTGTTTTTCTTTAAATAAAAGATATCAGGTAATAGAAAGATGAAGTAAGAAAAAATCAATCCTTCTTATACAAAAAAAAAACATTTTGCTTACATGATCGAAATTTGATTGAGCAGCTGATTTTGAAAATTGTTTCTTTTGAATAAAACGCATCAGATGATAAATTAGAAAGAAAGAGATTGGCCAAGTATTGAAAAACAGCTTTTTGGCAGCATCGAAATTTAATTGCTCAGAATTTTTCTCAGTATTGTAAAGAATAAGTGCCACTGTAAGGAAAGCTGTCATGTGTAAACTGTAGATCTTTTCACGTTGCATCTAGCAGAATTTGTTTTCTTTTTCAATGGAAGACATCAGGTTATCAAAAGAAGAAATACGCCAAAACGAATTCATCTTTTACCAAAAAAATATCGTTTTCGCACTGTCAAAATTTGATTGTTCCAAATTTTGTCAATTTTGAAAGCAAAAAGTGTATCTGTAGGAAAAACTGTCTTATATAAATTGTAGAGCTTTTTACACTGCATCCTATGGTATATTTTGTTTTTTTTAATACGACTTACTAAGTTGTGGAAAAATGAAATGCAAAGATGGGACATTTATTATGGCGCACCCGTTATATTCACATGCGAATAAGCAGCTAACTTTTAGCTGAGTAACATTTCATCAGATTTCGAATTTATAGAGTCAAATAAGACCCCAGGTGTTGTTTTGGAAATTGTATTCATTCGAAACAGGAAATATAAAACAATCACAAATTCTTATCAATGTCTTGCTGCTATTCTGATCAAAGCATCAAAACAAGATGCACAGGATATTGATAGTTTACTGGGGATAGTTAATGTTACAATTTTCAGAATCAGATGCTTTATATGCCTTTTGTCTGATCATTGTAAAGAATTGACCTGTTGTGAAATTTAAATTTAGTCTAGAGAAAACGACATTAGAAATCGTCAGTTTCTAAATAATTAAAAAGTGTTAATGAATGAGAATGAAGAATAACCAACTGAGAACTGTGAAAACGATTTATGTGTATTCTCTCTTCGAGAAATCATTTAACATTAACTTCTTGATTGTTTACGATTTAGACAATATTTAGAATGCAATAGCATTTACTATAATTAATATACTCACTTAGATTCAGTTCGCTGAAGCGTGTTGTATTCTGTGGTGATTTTTTTGCAACATTTATTGGATTTTTAAGACAATTTTGCTAAAAGTAAAGTAAAATAACATGAAAATAAACCTTGATTTTGACTGAATCAAACTGAAATATTTACTATATGCATGTGGTAATCTTGCGTTTCAATTTTTGCAGAACAATATATACATTCTATCGAATTCTTTACTATTTTAATACAAAAGAAGCCTGTCAATGGATAGAATGAAACGATAACATGCGTAGAACTTACTTTCATAATTGTTTGTGGTGAAGAGAGTTCTATTAGCAGCAGTATTTTCGGATGATTGATTATGTTCGTCTGGATTTGAGCAATTATTTTCATAGTGATAGGTAAAGATAGCTCGTCGAATAAATTTTCTACAGTTAGGACATTGATCTGTTTTGTTGCCACATAACATCAAATGTTCTTTGAGCTTTTCAGATGACTCAATGCGTTCGTTGCAAAAGAAACATGAAACGATTTGATTAGTTGTACTGTTGGACACTGCCCAGGAACCAGACGCCATACTTCGTTTGTCTATTCTATCTTACAGGGGAATATTTATTTTTCTAATTGATCTAAAAGAATGTCAAGCTGTAGTTTAATAAATCCAAAAAAAAAATTATCAAGATAGTTGGCTTGTATAATTCACAATAAAAACCCAAAATACAAGGGTGAATGTAGAACATACACATATATCTTCATAATACAATCGAAGTTTTCTAGAAAGCCACCTACAATCATCCAGTAGAACCTTAATGAGTTCATATGCTAAGCTTTTTTCAAGAGATTATTCCCACGACTCTTTGTTGAACCATATTTCAACAAAAGTTTGGTTAGAATCTTCATTAATCACTTGAACTCTATTCAGTCTCACTTTAATGAAGACAAATAAAAACAAAACTAGTTTAACAAGCATAAAAGCAGCGGTTAGATGTCATAATCACTGTTCCTTGCTACATCAAAATTCACACATATACGCTTCGCTTGGTAACACAGTGCGATTAAAATCGTCACTCATGAAAAGGAGTGGTCTACCACAAATAACTAAATGCTGATTTTGGTAGGAAAAATATCGTCAATAGATCGGAAACAAAAGCACTAGTAAACTTTTAAGATTACATTCATATCAATTATTGCATGTTTCAGAAATCATTACTCAAACATACCCGTACAATCGAAATTGAAGCATTCATTCAATTAGAATTTCAGTCTCTATTCTTGTGTTATATTATTTTTAAACAAAACACATCCATGCTATCAGCTTCAGATTTGTACTGATCTTCGAGTAATGTCGTAATCATAGTACTAAAAATTTAGTATGTCTGTCATTTTAGAAATATACAGCCAGCTTGAAACAGATGTAAAATAATGCTGCTGCACAAAAAACATCGTTTCATTATCAATATATCAGAACTTACAATTAAGAAAGTGTGCCATACTATCTCCAAGATTATTATGCAGTAAGACATTCCATATCTATAATAAAATCTATTTTTCTTGACTGATGCTTCAAAATATCGAGATTATCATGCTCAATGAATCGATATTAAATTGAAGTTTAGCCGTACAATTTCGTACTCGGCAGCTATCAACACCACTTAAATCTTTAAAAATTTCATCATACATTGTATTGTGCAGCCTTGATTTTTTTGTTGAAAAATTAATGAAATTCGAAAATTTAAGATGGTAATTGTAATTTGGGGTGCTTCATCTTCGATAATAATGTACAAGAATTTTCAGTTGTAGATAACTTAAAATGAATTTAATAATCAACATAAGCACTAATTAATCTAGAAAATTATCGCAAAATATAGACATTGATCGTCGATATTGCAAAAGTTCGTTTTTGGCAGTTTAGAAACATTTTGTCACATTCCAACAGTCTAAACAAGTCAGAGATATGTGTGTGCGAATAAAAAACTATGCAAAATGGTGTTTTGATTCACAATCAGAAACAACGACTATGAAAGAAAAACATCATTTTTTTCTTTCTAGACATTTACTTTTCTGTAGTTTGCTCCGCATACTTCTTACATTTCTACTTATGTGCCTCTTTTTTTTCATCCTTTCTCTATCGACACGTCTATTTGCACGCTGATAAAGTCTTGTTATTTTTCGAAAAATAAATGCCGATCGAAATTTCAACTGATAATAGGATCTGAGTGTGGGTGCGGATGATTATGTCTTCTTCGACACTCACACCCATCCACACACAGATTTTCAGGGTGTGGGTGTGGGTGTGTGGGTGTGTGGGTGTGTGGGTGGCGGTTGTGGGTGTGGGGGTGTGGGGTGGCGGTTGTGGATGTCTGGGTGTGTGTGTGGGGTGTGTGTGGGTGTGGTGTGGGTGGGGTGTGGGTGTGGTGTGGGTCGGGTGTGGGTGTTGTGTGGGTGTGTGGATGTGGGTGTGGGTGGGTGGGTGGGTGGGTGTGGGTGTGGGTGTCTTTTCTGGTATCAACACTCACACCCCTTAACTTGAGTTATAATTCAACTTATAATAGTCAATATCGTTATCAATAAAAATGAATTTGTTCGAGTGTATGGAAGTACAAGAATACAGAATAATATTGGTTTACTTGAAAATCGTCAATCGGAATTTCGAAATCGGAATTTGAACAGCATTGTCGAATTTACACTACTGTCTGAATTCTTAGAAGGTTTCAACAATGACAAACTTCATGTGGTATTTCATAGTCAGGAATTTGAGCAAAGAAACACCACATGAAGTTTGTTTTTGTCGAAATCCCGAAAGAATTTAGACAGCTTTGAAAATCCGACAATACTATCCAAATTCCGATTGTCAACTTTCCGTTTCATCACATACTATTGAGCAAATTCACATTTGGCGAAATTACGTAGAGTAGATCTATCTCACTTTGAACAAATAGCTCGAAGAAGCTGAGTTCATCTATGGTACCTCTCATATTCTTGCCAAAACGTCCGATTTTCAAACTTTGTTTTATTAGAGTTGAGATAATTAATATTTAAAGTTTCCAATACGCTACATTTTCATTTACTTTTTGCTCTAAAATTTGATCCGTCTAGTTCGAAAGATCTTTGACGAATTTCATTATACTCATGAGCAGAAGAGTCATGCTTTTATTTATCCACACCTACACCCGCACCGTATTCTGCATATATCTTTCAACAACTAGGTGTCATACACATTTACTTACAAGTAATTTCTTTTGTGGGAAAAAAAGAAACATAGGTGTTCGTTCTGTAGAATCAAAACAACGCGTCACCGATTATTTTGTGGGAGGAGAAACGAAACCCCATCATTTCGGTTTTTTTCTCATTTTATACAGTGACGTAGACGCACATTTGTTTGATTCTTTTATTTTGTAGCAAATGGGTATTATAAATAGTTTCATCGTGTTTCCCGAATCGTCTTCAAATCGGCCCTTAGCCATTTAGATATGACGTAGAGAGTAAGCATTATTTTTGAACGTTCTTTTACTAGATTTAGCAAAAAGCCTATTGGATGCCGTTGGAAGCCTGACAATTTACTTATCGTCTTAAAATTGGTTTAGATGCTTTCCATAATTACAAAAACTGAAAATCGAACGCACCCCAGGTCGTTCATGCCCGGCCGTAAACGGCCGTACACCAATCATTTACGACGAAAAACGACAGCAGTTTACAGTGACCATTTACGACAGTCATATACGACGTTTTACGGCGTATTACGTTAATCGTAAACAATGACCGTAAACGTTCGTCCTTTACAACAACCGTAAAAATACGGCGACAGTAAACGATGCTCGGATAATATCGTAAGATATCGCAAACGGCAGTCGTATACAGTGACCGTTTACGGCAATCATATACGATGCTTTACAGCGTATTACGCTCATCGTAAAGAATGACCGTAAACGTTAGCCGTTTACGATTACTGTAATAATGCGGCGACTGTAAACGACACTCGGATTACACCATAAGATGTTGTAAGCGCCAGCTGTAAACGGTGTGATCTAAGATCATCGTTTTTTATTGTAGTGTCCTTGCACAGTTGTTAACGACGACGAACTACTTTTCTTAGACATAGTGGCAAAATCAGAACTTCGCTACTAGAAGAACCGAAATTTGAAGCACTTTTTTCAAATCTATCAAAAATAGTACAAATTTTCATAAAAGAATCTGAGATCGACACCGTCCCTTGCCTTGTAAAATTCTCTTCAGATATACATTCTTTAGATTTTTATCAATAAATCAACAAATTTTCAATTGTTAATTTTCGGATTTCGTTTAAAAAATTTTCTGTCCACATGAAGAGTATTTTACGATTTTGTATTAAGTGTATTAAGTGTGGAAAATGATCACTCTAGAAACAGTATGCTGAATATTGTTGTATTGGGTCTCTCAATTGAGGCAGATTTGTGTAAGATTGCAACTGAAATGTTTAATTAGCAGTATCTCTTGTATCTCTTGAATAACTGGTAAAAAAGACTGCGAAAGAGGATTTTGCTTTGCTCAGTGCGCATCAGCTAGACATAATGTTTCTCAAAATCAAATTTGACAGATTCTCCTATCTGAAATTGAATTTGCAGGGTGAACTGCACGTACATGAACTGAACTATAATGCCAAAGATCCAAGAAATCCATATTGTTCTATGTAAAACCCATGTAAACAAATTTTGATGAAAAGTCAGATTAAAACAGATTTTTCGATTAATAATCGAATTTTGATAGATTATAATGACGTTATTTTTAATTTGATTTTAATATGATATCTGAATCTAAATGATGGATGGGATTTGATAATAATTATTTTTAATTTATTTTAATCGATTGTTAAAATTGTATAAATGACTATTCGATTGTTAATCTGACTTTTCGTCAAAACCTTTTATATAGTTACAATAAGTGGCTAATAATAGATAAAATCACAATAACAGACATGAGATCCTATTTGTGTTACTATTTGATTCAACAGATTTCTTTCTAGATACGATCAAATTGTCAATAAAGGCATTCTCTATTTACGCAACTTAAATTTACTCATACCATTTTAAACTCGAGACT
Source organism: Rotaria sp. Silwood1 (assembly GCA_905250075.1). NCBI lineage: Eukaryota > Metazoa > Rotifera > Eurotatoria > Philodinida > Philodinidae > Rotaria > Rotaria sp. Silwood1. The sequence continues at coordinate 40,922 of CAJNOP010000813.1, forward strand.
AAATAATTCTTTATGTTAACATACTTTCTCATAAGATTTGACTCTTTTTTTAACATACCTAAAGTTAGTACCAGATTCGTATTTTTCTGGTCCGGATGCGCCTGTAGAGCTGTGCTGGTTCCATAAATGATTGTGTTAGGTGCAGAATTTAATTCTCTATCGTATGGTACCATTTCTGAATGGGGTTATCGGGTGAAAATAGGGGTCTTCTTCAAAAATACTGATACTATCCACACAGGGTAATTTCACAATGAGGGTGCCGGTGACGGGCAGGATGAGAAGGTGAAAGTGATGATGAGCATAGTTACTGTCGTAAGAAGCTAACATTAACGTCGACCTCATCATTACCCTTACCTCTAGCCATTCTCTCCCTTACCCGCACCCTCACTCTAGAGTGGTTAGCGAGGGATAAAATTCTCGAAATTCTATAAATCTCAAAGTGGATTCTCCGAAATCAATGCATCTATAATTCGGTGAAAGAAGCGAATGCCGCAAGTATTATGCTACCAACAATTGGTATTTCGTTGCACAAGTTTTGAAAGCTATCATTGAAACTTCGTTTTCATCGTTTCCATTACCATAATATATGTCTAATATACACATATTACATTTTGCTATTGAAATGCTTTTTGGTAATTTCCTTTTCATCGTTGCACCATAAAGAACCTAAACCAAAACATTACTCACAATATCAAGAAAAAAAAAAGAAAAAATAAACTAAATATTATTTGACAGTCTCCACAATAAAAATTATAAACGAAATCAACTTTTCCCAATGAATCTTTAGTCCTGTTCCACTGAATAGAAGTGTGATTAATTTAACGAGAATCAAGGTTTCATGCAGAAAAACAGCATTTATCACTTATCTTCAAAACTTCCGAAAACTATTTCCGACGCAAAGTGAATCACCATGTCGAAACTACCATATACATGAGAATCTAACCTCATGATTCATGAAACAGCATTTTTATGAACATGCAGCTTGTTTTCAACATAGATAACACAAAGACGTGGAAAAGCTCTCAGCTTCAAAACTCCGCCTGCCAGTAAGGCAACAAACATATTCCGACTAACAAACGTACCAGAAAATGAATTTTTTTCCACATCAACTCAGCGTACTAAACTCAGACTCATTCATTTGTCAATACCATCATTTAGTACCAGAAACCATATTTCTACCAATACAATGAGCACCACTAAACATCTCATGCAATTTTCATTCAGTATATTCACAAACACTTCCGAAAACGTTATTCACATCATTCAAGCTATTAGAACCACAACACAAAAAGTATATTCCGAAACATCAGGACAGGTGAAAGACGTCACTCTACAAAAACTAGAAAAACAACATTCACATCCCAGTTCTTCGTTCCAATAACTAAGGCATAACTCGCTCTACATTCCCATACATACTACTCCTTCATTCCCGCACCGTCATTGCTTTGAATTCGCAGCAAAATGTTCACTGAATTCCATCCTATCTACTCCACATAAGTATCAATCGGAGCCCAACTGACGATCCGAAAAGGTAACCAAAAAAAATCCGCATCATGATTCCCTAGTTAACGACAGACATACTGTTCACGAAAAATTCTGATTTCGAAATCCAAATTTCGTGAAGATTTCTGGTCAAGCAACCATTCACCCATTTGTTTAGTAGCAACAGCTCTATATATACCAGGATTTACTTTCTCACTCAATCATACTCTTCGTCTTTCCTCTCGAATAATCGCACTTTTGAAATCTGGATTTCTTGTAAGATTTCTGGTCGAGTATTCATTCACCGATTTGTTTAGTAGCAAGAGCTCTATATATACATGGATTTACTTTCTCACTCAACCATACGCTTCGTCTTTCCTCTCGAATAATCCCTCTTTTGAAATCTGGATTTCCTGTAAGATTTCTGGTCGAGTATTCATTCACCGATTTGTTTAGCAGTAATAGCTCTATATATACCAGGATCTACTTTCTCACTCAATCATACTCTTGGTCTTTCCTCTCGAATAATCGCACTTTTGAAATCTGGATTTCTTGTAAGATTTCTGGTCGAGTATTCATTCACCGATTTGTTTAGTAGTAAGAGCTCTATACATACCAGGATTTACTTTCTCACTCAACCATACGCTTCGTCTTTCCTCTCGAATAATCTCACTTTTGAAATCTGGATTTCCTGTAAGATTTCTGGTCGAGTATTCATTCACCGATTTGGTTAGTAGTAAGAGCTCTATATATACAAGGATTTACTTTCCCACTCAACCGTACGCTTCGTCTTTCCTCTCGAAAAATTCCACTTTTGAAATCTGGATTTCTTGCAAGATTTCTGGTCGAGTATTCATTCACTGATTTGTTTAGTAGCAAGAGCTCTATTTATACCGGGATTTACTTTGTCTTTCACCCATTCACTTCTCATTTCAAGCAGAAATTTCCCCATTCAAAATTTGGATTTCCTATAAGATTTTGGTCAAGTAGTCATTCACCGTTTTCTTTAGGAGCAACAGTTCTATATATATCAGGATTTAGTTCGCCCTTCCAGTAGATTACAGGTGTCCAAAGGTGAGTGGTTTTATAAGTTTATTCTTCTCTCGTCGCAATCTGAATTACGACAAAAAGAAGGCTGCGCCAGCGTAAAGGCGGTAGTTACGGGTCTGACTTGCGCCGCTGAGTACAATGAGAGGATACTTACGCACATTGTAGCAGTCTTCTCACAGTTTAGCTATATTGGAATCAAGAAGAACGGTCGCCAGAATCAGACCCAAGACGTAATCCAAAAGCAATCGATATAAAATGCATGTGCAGTGATGATAATCTTTTGATGGCATCCAGGTGATATCAAAATCATATCGAACTGAGAGACTGAAGAAATTCTGGTGAAATCCATATGAGATCGATGTGAAATCCATATGAAATCCAAGTGAAATCCATATGAAATCCATGTGAAATCCATATGAAATGCATATGAAATCCATATGAAATCCATGTGAAATCCATGCGAAATCCAAGTGAAATCCATATGAAATCCATATGAAATCCAAATGAAATCCATTTGAAATCCTTGTGAAATCCCAATGAAATCCAAATGAAATCCATGTGAAATCAATGTGAAATCCAAATGAAATCCTGGTGAAATCCTTTCCAAATGTGTGACCGAAAACGGTCGGTTACATTCATTTACGATCGTTTAGGTCGTTGTAAACTGTCGTCTTCGTCAAAATACTGCCGTGTTACGGCACAGATTTTGGTGTAAACAATTGTCGTATTTCGCCGTACACGACACGGTCTCACACGACCGTAATACGGCGCATACCAAACGGGTTATTTACGGCCCGTATACGGTCGTAGTTTTGGCGGATACGGCCGTTCACGTCATCGTAAACGGCTGTGTACGGTCGTTTACGGGCACAGTAATGTTCGACCTGGGACCGCGAATAACCATATGATATACTACAATGCCGATGTTTTACAACTGATGAATTAAAGCTAAAGAAGGAATATTTCAATCGATTCATTGCTTTTACCTCCATATTATTTAGGTCGGGAGAAGAACATCATTACACTGGTAAAATTTTAAGATGATATAAGCTCATCTTGCGATTTGACTAAAATAAAGAGGTTTTACAGAAATTTTCCTTCAGCATTCTGATTTTATAAAACACGATGAAATGTAAGCATTGAAATGTATATGGTAGAAATTTGGGTGTGAGTTTGATGGAGAAGATGCATACTCACGTCCGACAGCACATTGGACATTTTTCTTAAGTGAACTATTATTAATTTAATAGATGAATAGTCTATTCCATATTAGGGAAGTCTTCAGCAAAATAATAAATATTTAGTTAACTATTTAAAATTTAATCTTTTCTAGATTATTCTATCACAAGAAAACAATATGGCTTCTGGTGAAATAATTATTAAAGCACAAAGTTTGGGTGATGCCAAAAAGGAAGCATTCAAATTGATAGGCGAGCCATCAGATGATATTCAAGTTTATTGGGGAAAACAAAATTGGAATAGTCAATATGTTACAGGATTTGAATGTGGTAGTTCACAAGGACGTAAACTTTTCAGATTTGATTATGATAAAAACGTTGGAATACATATCAATGTGGAAACTGGAAAACATAATCAACGTCAAAAATATTCTATTCGATTTCCTGGTACAGAAGAAGATTATTATAAGATTGTAACAAGACTAACTAAACCTGATAATAAGAATGGCAAAGAAATATACGCAAACATTAGAAGCCTTCCTGAAAATTGTCCGATATGAAAAAGTTCATAATTAAACCCAAATAGACAAACTTTATTTTTCATAAAGAAGAATTTCATTCTATGGCTTTTTTTAATCATTTTATTTTCTTTTGATAAATGTATTCGAGTTCTATGCTTTCATCATGGTTTAATTAATTGCTAAGAAATTTCGTTTGGGCGTGAATGTATGTATGGATGGGTATACATCATATCTCAACACACAGACATACCCACATCCATATGACTGTCGACTGCAAGCTTCCTTCCGATTGTAGAAATTTAATTACTAGCATTAATGAAAAATTTATCATTCAGAATTTTTAAAAAAGCTATTTTTCTGACAGGATTATCTATAAGAAGTGTCTTTTTAGTCCATTGTACATTTTCCGTGTATAAAGTATAAAATACGAGAATAAAAGTAATTATCCTAAAAAAGCGATGTGAATATCAGAAACTGTAAATGAATTTACTACATTTTATCAGTAATATATTATTATTATTTAAAGTGAATTTAGTAGTTCTTATTGGAAATTATTCTTGTTATCAGAATTCATAAACAATTATTGATTTATGTATGGAAATTGAAGATTCATAATATTTTTATTGATAGACGATAGATGTCACTGACAAAGAAACTTCAACAACTAATGTCCCATGTCGTCTTTTTTGCGGCAAAACCGGCGGTAACCGGTGGTCTTGACTAAAACCGTCGGTAACCGGTGGTTTCACATAAAACCGTCGGTTAATCGTGGTCAACCGACAGTTAAATTTTCAACCGTCGAGTAACCGCATTCAACTGCCGGTTAAATTCATACCGCTGGTTAACCGCGGTTAATTGAGAGTTTTGTACAAATGATTTTCATTACTAAAAGCATTAAAAAGATAATCTTAGGTATTTATTTACACATTTTTTTCTTTCATTTAGATTGCTGTGGACATCGAAATAACAGAAAATATTATTTCATATAAATTCTTTTCTTATATTTTATTTCGAACAATTAGGACGTTCAAATGAAAAATATTATTTTATAAGTAATAAAGAAATATAATACTGCAACACAAAAAAATTTGATTGTTTATTTTTGATGAATATTATCAGTTTATGTCGAGCTCTCTTTTCAATTGTCATCATCAAGAAATACCTAAAGGAAAACACTGTTACAATATATATAATTTTAGAACAATACAATTAACATGGAAGAGTAGCATAATTACAACATGGCGAAATGAAAAAATATTACACTGTAAAAAATGCCTTGTGTCTTACAAGACGGTTATTCCGTCTAAAGTCTTGTTAAGACATGTATAAGACATAAAGTGTGTCTTGTTTTTAGACACTTAAACATGATAGACAGGAAAACGTCTTGCTCGTCTTAATACTTTCTTTTGTGAAGTAATCGTCCAATCAGCAGTACTTAAAATAGTATGATCTCCAAAGCCGAAAACTCTGTAACTTATTGAATGTAACCAACTCTCTTTTTGAAAAAAAGTTATGTTTTACTCATAAAGTTGGAGAATTGTTAAAGAAAAACGATTAGCGCACCCTATCTCTTTAAGCTCATTGATACAACATGAACTGTTGGTCTGTACGGTCGACCAATGCGATTCTGTTTGTTTACTTTCTTTGTCGTATTATATTTTCTTAAATAGAAAAAAACAAATAGTGGCATATGTTATGTTTATTAAAAATTTTGCTCTTTTAGATTAATAAGTTTTCGTGGTGTTCTGTATTTCCTGAATCGTTTATTTTCAATATTCGGTTTGGTAAGTAGGTTTTTTTAATGTTGACTTCTATGATTTATTTCAAGCTATCTATCTTATGCATCTTGGGATCATCCGATTCCTATTGCTCATATTGTGTAAAACAAAACAAAGACTAGAAATAGAGTTTATGATAACTTTTCTTTAATTTCATTCTCTTTAGGTTTAATAAATCTGAACGGTGTTAGTTGCTGGTGCTGATTCTTCTGATATTGATAATTTTCTGACAGTATTATTTTCTGTTTGTGATTATATTCGTATTAAGTAAATTTTTTTGACCGTGTTATTTAGTGCATATGATTAATTATTAAATTGATAAATTTCTGATGATATTATGCACTGTCAATGATTATTGTAGTTATAATTTTCTGATGTTATTATTTACTATTAGTGATTATATTTGTTTCAATTAAATTTTTGATCTTGTTATTTACTGTGTATGATTATTTTTGCATTGATAATTTTCTGGTGGTATTATTTCCTGTTTATGACTATATTCATATTATTTAAATTTTAATGGTGTCCACTTCTATGTCTATGTGTACATAGATTAATTCGTCGTAGTGTTCTTATTCAATTTTAAATATACTGAACAAGTAAGTTTAGTTTAATGTTTTAAGTTTTATTTTCAATTGATGTAATGTGAAAAGCCAGAAATCAAATTATCGAAAAGAATACCTATAGGACCGTAAAAGATTTACCATAGGGATGTAATGGGAAATATAGGGAACCATTTGAACAAACTATTTTAAAAGGTTTTTTGTAATAAATATTATCGAGAAGGAAACAGTCTATTTTGTTTGTTTCTTGAACTTCAAATGCCCGCAGCTGTTGAACATAGGTTTTAACCATGTACATGGCACAGATGAAAGCACAGTTTTTCCCATCATAAAATATCCATTTGATCCTCCCAACAGTTGGTAACGAAGGCCAATGTTCTTTCGAAAGATTTAGAATTGACTTCTGTGAGTATTTGCACCCGTTTATGATCAATACTTTTAGAGTTGAACGTGGTTTAAAGGACAGATTGGGCATATTCGATATTATAAATTGTATTTGTCCATCGGAAATTGGTTGATGATTATCAAACTGGGCATAGGGAGCATTCGAAAGAGCAGTATGTGAGAGTGACCCATTTTGAGAATGATCCTTGACGGAAAGCCACAATTCATGTCTTCGAGCCAACATTAATGAAGGATTCTTCAAATTCCGAACTTTGTTGCCCTTGAAAAACTGGTGTTTTCTTTCTGTTGCTAAACATGAAGTATAAGGCAAAGGTCCAAAATCTTTCATTATTGTTGGAAAATGCGTCATGAAATGAAACTTGAATTTCATTTTGCCCGGATATAGTTTTCTAAATTCATCATTGTGTTTTTTAATGAAATAACCCAATTGAATATGCGTATTTGCATTGATCGTATTTGCAAAACATAATGATAAAATGTCCACGCAAATTAAAACTGCTTTGTATTGAGGAAAATCCGATGAATTCAGCAGTTTTTTCAGAATGAAGGGTAAATTAAAAAATAAATGAAATGTTTGCATTGATGTAAGTGGCATTCCCAAATTGTTTTGCCTTTTTAGCTCATTTGCTGTTATCTCGAGGTGTGGTTTTGAGCTGAGTTCGGTTTCATTATACGGAAACTGATTAACTTCTCGACAAAATTCATCCAACGTAAAGTAGCGTTTTGTTGCACAGAAGTCCAGAAATGCATTTAGATGATTAGGAAGCACACCCTAAAAAATAAGACACATAATCTTACTCCTAGCCACGTTTTAGGAATAGCAATATCTCATTCAATAATTAATCATCTCGTTTTTTTTAAAGAAACAACTTATTTTACGAATTAGAAAAACTTTCAAGTCACTTTTTTTTACCTCTAACAGAGTGTGCATCACATCGTAGGGACATTGACGTGTAACATCGTACAACGCATCAAATAAACTTCTATTATTTATTCCGTATCTTTTTGATAAATTGTCGTATGATTTTGCATTGTTTTGGACAAGCTCCAAGTTGGTACAACTAATATATAGGTGATAGAATATTTTAAGATAAGCAAAGAATAATTTCTAACTGACCGGTCTCTATATTCACTTAGAGGAATAGTTGAAAAATCATAACAAATATCCTCTTCCAGGTGATCGTGTTCAATGTCGCACAGATGGCAAAAATGAGTTGCTGATACGCTTTCCTTAAATCCATTTAAGGACATTTGAGCTGGATAATCACCAAGTGATATGAATAAACCACCAAAATAGGTGACATCGTTACCATTTATATTAATAGTGATACCTAAATGCGATTACATGGAAAGATACTTTATTTAAGACTTTAGTGATTACCCTACCAGTAGTAGAAAGCGTATTCATGCCCACAAGAAAGTCATCAATAGTATGACACAACGAATTGTACTTTCGCGCCCATTTTGGACATGCTGCTATGAGTCGTTTCGCCGATTGTTTTGAGCGTTTTTCTCTAGAAACATTCAGCAAGGACCAGTAGAAGAAAAAAATAGAATGAGCACGATGAGATATTGGATTAGTTATTGTTAAATCGTCAGAATTTATTTCAATTTTGAGATAAGTTGAATTTCGAAAATTTGGGTCATTTCTTGCAAAAGCTCCATCGTGAAAATCTTGGATACAGTCAGGATTATAATCAGGTGTTGCACGATGTAGATCAGCTTGAACTTCCGGCAGACGAAGATATTTTTCAAGACTGCTTAAAAAAGGCACGAATGAATACTTCACTTTCTTAATTTCTTTGGTTTTTGTGATCGTCTGTAAATAAGAGGAAGAAAGCATATAAGTATTTATTATTTTCAATTTTCTTTAGTCAATGATAAAATATTTTTATTGTGAAACTAGACAGTTATCTATATATTATCCTTTAAGATATACCTGATATGATCGACTGACAGGTTCAATGTATTGAAAATACTTCTTGGCTTTTTTCTTTCGAATGTGCGTTGATTTGAGTGGTTCTATACAGGCAGCTAGAGCATTGATATTCTATAATTATAAAGATGTAGAATCCATGAGCTCAATTATGTTCAAATTGCAAACCAGATTATTCATTGAAATATGAAGAAAAATTTCTGTGAGACTTGTAGCAACATACTCTATAGCCGCCTCCGATGTGTAGAAAACTGTTTGAAGAGTTAGCAACATATATAACACACGCTTTTCGAATACGTTAAGTTGTTCTTCTTCGCTTAAACTTTCCGTATCACTGGTATTATTAATTGATTTATTTTCAAGATTTTCATCATCTTCATCATCTTGATCATTAGTTTCTAGTTTACAATCCATATTTGAATATTCATCTTGACTAGATGGGTTTGGTAATTCGTTATCAAGATTTCTTTCTTTCTCATCTTGTTGCTTGTCTTGACTAGGTACTTCGTTGTTTTCGTTATGAAATCGGTACCAACTAGAAATGAGTGATAAATAAATTTTTAACAATAGAATCAAGAAAGAAAATTCAAAAATCTCACTGAGTTTGTAAGCTTCGAAGTGTGCTAAACGAAGCACCACATGCACAAAGAAGGCGAAAATTTTTGCCGTGACTGTGTAGATCATATTGATGTTTCACATATGCTGAGAGTGTGTTGAAACTGACTTGACAAATGAAACACTGCATTGTTAATCTAAACATTAAATCAAATTATTTTTTCTTTTTTAGATGAAAGTTGTATTCGAACATCAAGGTCGTAAAACGACTATACTCGGAAATAATTATGTTACAATCGTCGACAAAATTAGATTATTGTTTCCCGATCAAAATCATCTTCGAATACAGTTTTACGATCCTGAATTATCCGATTATTTTGAATTCACTTCATATGAACAAGTCATTGATCAACCAAATGGACTAAAAATGAGTTTTGACGTATCTAGTACATCAGATTCACCTGTACCTGATCCATCTCCACCATCAACAATTAATGACAATCAAGATAATAGAAAAAATACAAATTTTATTAAAAGTACTCCAAAAAGATCTCGAAAAAAACCATTAATTGAACCTGATGTACTGTCCTTAATGTATGATATCAATTATTTGTATTTATTATTACTTCTGTTTTAGCATGAAAACTATGAACCACCATCGTTACCAATGTATTGCAATGCGATCGTTCAAGGTTTACAGTCTCGAGGTGAATTGAATCATAATCAATATTTTTTCTTTATGTCTCTGTTGTAGAATCTTTTCCAGCTATTCAACAAGAATTTTTACGACAAACATGTGCTCATTTTATTCAGCAATATCCTGATTGTATTTCACGAAAAATTCACCATTCATTCGTTTTAGCTCTCACGCAGAAGTTTCCATCATTAAATTATTTAAACAAAAATGTCGACGGGATTGACGGGAGAGCACCAAATGTAAGTTTATTCGAAATATCCTACAAAATTACAAAGAAAATTCTCATACAACAAATATTTTCTTCAACTGATAGCATACAATATCTCGTCTAATTTCTCGAAAGAAACGAAATATTAAATATACGAAAAATCATCCAACACCTAAACGATCGCGATTATGTACACTCGACACAAGTTCAAATGAGAAAACAAATGAAAACATAGCTATTGAAGATACAACAGCTGAAGATACAACAGTTGAAGAAAAAGCGCATAATCTGGTGGTCGAATATAATAAAAGTAGTAATTTGCATGGATGAATGTAACAAATATAAAAATATGATTTCTATTGATAGGTTTGTGCAACAAAAGCTCGATCGAACAATTATTGAATGAATCAAATGTAAACGAAACATTAGCTTCATTACCTGATCCATGTGGTGAATATTTTGAATCAGAACAAAACATGTTTTATTTGTCCTAATTTCGACTTCATGCATTTTCATTTAGAAAAATCTACTGCAACTGTTCCACCGGCAAAGACACCAACTAGACCATCAACAATATCGAACAATATTAGACGAGCAACAATCTCCTTGGTAACTCCATCAACTGAATCAAGTTTATCAGCTGCATCAACTTCATCATCTATTAATACTCCATTTATTTTAACTAAACCGACGATGATAAAGCCAATCACCACTACAAATGCACCAACAAATATTATTTATCATAGTGGTCGTATACACGTCAATTCATGTAAGTTGTTTAACTTTAAGAAAAATATAGACAATGTATTTGACAGAGAAAGCAAGGAGATGAATCATCAACTCCTTTAGTGACAAAATTATATAGTTTCTTTTTCTTTTCTTGCCAGATCATTTAAGTGCAGTCCGTACAAATCATGGCATAAAACAATAGTCGTCGAATTACATTCTAAAGAATGTAGTTTCATGGCTTGCTCGTTCTGTTTTGATGATTCACTTTGTATACGTTACACAGCAGTAGAAAAGTGGCCAGTTTCACTCTACAGAATGAAAAGTGACGACCCAAACGAATTTCAAAATAATTCAAAACTTTTATATGTTATAAAATAGAATTATTTGAAGAATTTGTCAGAGTCTACCATGCACTAGAAACGATTACAAGAGGTTCCAAAGAGTTAATAAAGATTACTAGAAACTAGAAGATACTACTAAAAATTACTAAGGACTGTTAGAGACTACTATAGACTACTTGTGATTATTGAGGAATGTCAGAAACACTAGAGACTACCAGAAGCCACTATAGATTACTAGGAACTAGCAGATGCTACCAAAGACTATTAGAGACTACCAGAGATTATTAAAAGTCTGTACTTGAAGTCAAGATTTTCTATAGCAATCTAATGTCACTCGAAACATTTGTATTTCATTGTTTTTATGTTTATATTTTAGTTCCATTGCAATCTGTAGTGTCTGTTCATAAAGCTATCATACCACGAGGATGCCAGAAACAACAAGGTAGGTCTTTTTATCTTCTAAAATAACTTAATCTTCGTTGTTGTTTTTAGAAAAGAAAGAAAATAATAATTGTACACGTACAGAAATATCAAGAACAACAGATCCACAAAAAAATATTTTGATTGGCAAGTTATATATCTTCTTTCACATAATATTTATTTATATTTTAGAATCTACTATCGATAATGTTAATCAATCATGTATTACGAAGAATAATTCGGAGATTTGGTATCCAAAAATGTCAAGTTCTGAAAAAAGTGCATATGAAAAAGATGTTGCTCGTCTTCGTTCCATCATCAAACCCAAGAACAAATCAACAAACAATTGCTCTATTAGTGAAATTCATGCACTTATACGAAGCACTCATAAACATCGGCGTCAAATGTTATTCGAAAAAAATAACAATGATTTTTATATTAAGGCTCTCCAATTTCAAGAAATTTTTCACGAAGATGCCGTACGTAAGATTTTCTCTTGTACTAGTTTTCAGTTCTATCGTTGCTTCTTACGCTTTGTGTTCGATAGTTTTTAGAATTCAACATCATGACTGGATTTATTTATTGAAAAAATTCATATCTCTTTTTTTTTCTAGCTGATCATTGAATATATGCTATTAAAAGATAAAATATTTTCATTCGAAGAAATGCAACATGAAACTCGTAAAGTACTGGATGATTTTATTTCTAAATATAAAATAGAAAAACAAGAAAAAGTATGTATTCTGTGAAGATTTATCTTCTATCTTTGTCCGTTTCTTTTGTAGATAAGTGAAACTGATTTTCTAATTGTCAAAATGTTATGTGAAGAATCTGGTCAACACAATTTGATTTTCAAAGTAAAGGTTTTCTTTTATTCATCATGTCTTGCTTTTGTCTATTTATTTAGAACGGACTATCTAATCCACATCCAATGATTGGAGTTCTCATTACATCATCATTGACAAATGAATTCGAACGAGCATTTTTATTCGTGCGAAACATACCCTACAAGATGTCTTTATCAATTACAAATGCTGGTTTACATAAGGTTCTTTCGATTCTTATGATGATATATATTAACTTAAATGCTCTACCCGATCATACAGTATTACGAATGCTACTTGAACAATGTAACAAAATGAAACCTTAAAATATGGTGGTACAGTTTTTCTGTGTACATATTAAACATTCGTCGTTTTCTAATTGATTAAATTCATGTTATGTACTTTCATGTATTTCTTCTGTGTATTTGATATTTTTGCCATTCTTGAACCAAGTATGATTCATGTATCAAATATTATATATTCAATTCAGATATGAAATATAATTTATTTATTTGATCTTTTCTTCGTATCTTTATTGAAATAAGTTTTTTTTTGTAGATAATATTAATATCATGGATATTTGCATCGCTGAAAATTCATTGTTGAATATTAATTCTTCTGCAAATGTTTCAAATTAGGAAAATAGTGATCGAATTGAGTTGAGCAATTTTTCTCTTTACACGAGCATTTTTTTGGTTGAACCTTCAGTTTCTGGTTCCCTTTCTGCATTAGTTTTTCGTAGACCTTTCTGCTGATCTGAGACCTATAGGTTCCAGAAATGAATGACTTAAGAGTTAAAAGGAATTCTTCGCTGAGCAAAGTATTAGAAAAAAAAATGTAGATTTTATACTATCATAATGAAACATTTTCACGTGTGATTTAATCTTTAAAGCTTTTTTTAACGATTAAATTACACTTGAAAATGTTTCATTCTGGTAGATTCAAAATCCACATTTTTTTTCTAAAAATTTACTCAGTGAAAAATTTCTTTTCATTCTTAATTCATTTATTTCTAGGATCTATAGATCTCAGATCAGCTGAAGTGACTAGAAAAGATGAAAACAAGACACTTCTCCAACAGGTACAGATCAACCAACCAGAAGCGAGTAAGACGCTCGAGTGTCTAAAATCGGTCATCCGTTGACACTTGAAGCGTCTAAAGTAGAGTTATATCAGCCAATCAGAATTAGTTCAAAGTCTCTTGTATAAGCGAACGAGCTGTCTTGTTAATACACTTCACGTGTCTTATTTTTTTACAGTGCAATCTGCCATGAATACAAACCAGATTAGTCTAAAAACCTCCGTTCAAACCCTACAAATTTTCTATGAATGATTTATTTTTCCCTCTTTATTTTTCATAACGTTAATTTTATTGGGTCGCAAGTACCTCCATTGTTGCTAATTTCTCACATATCTATGAAATTCACAAGTTTATATGATTGAGTTTTGAAAAGTATAAAAAATAATAAAAACTAGTATTTCTTTTTCATGATCTTGACATGTGAAAATCTTTGAACAGATTTTGTCAAGATCTTGGATACAGATTTATCTGATACGATCAATATATAGATAAACAAATTATCTTTTAAAGATCTTGATAAGATCTTGCTTATAAGATATTTGAGTAAGGTAGAGTTTTGAAGAAAAAAAAAGACTAAAATTCTTTTTATTCTTAAATTTTATGTTGTATGTTAGAAATGTATTTTATTTATTAAAAAAACCAATTCCGATAAATCTGTTACTTCTTTTGAATTATTTTAGTCTATATTTTCAAATTATTGACAAATGTAAAGAACAAAATACTATGATCAACAAAGCATATACATCATAATATAATTATCATTGAAATATGTAAAAATCGAATTCTCTTATTTAACATACACTAATTTCTTTAATGATAAAATAAGTGAATCATGTGCTAATTTAACGATAGCCATTCGAACGAATTATTACCTGCTTATGTATGATTTTTCTTTTTTTGTTGAATGCTTCATACTGCAAGTCAATTCAAAAAAACAATGTCGAATAAAGATAATGGTTTGTGAATTTTTAAAAATAACATATTATAATATTCTTTTTCTTTATCTAGTATCTGCTGTTGAATCACTTATTATTAATGATAAAAATAAATTTATTGAATTGAATAAGAAACTTGATCGAGAAATAACTTCTTAAGGTTATTTAAAAGAAACGATTAAAATAATTTTATGATTTTGAAAAGCAATTTGCTAATATACAAACATCAATTGTTAAACTCGAAGCTTGGTGTAGTCATGTAAGTAAAAGACAAAAAAATAAGAAAATCATATTATTATAGAAGTTACAATATTTAGATTATCATCGAAATTAATAAAGCAAAAATAATTCTGTTTTTTTTTATTTTTCTTGTTTTTCTTCTGGAAAAGAAAAAACTTATTTGTTTTTTTTCTTTATTCACCATTTAGAATTATGTCATGTTTATTTTGATTTGATTAAAATAAAAACTCAAACAAGATCCGGTGGTTTTAATAAAATGTGTCAATGTCATAAAGCATTTTCACCTTTTAATAGAGATCATAAGAACTCGACGTGAAAATGTTTGTTTTATTTTGATGAAACAATGACAATAGTTTTTATCAGTTTTAAGTATTACTCTTCATCCACATGTTTTATTACCATGAGAAACCGATGTACAAGAAATTCAACAACAAATCAGTCATACAATTGACTTTTGAAATATTTGTCAAAGTAGCACAAAATTTTAAAGAATAAATAATAAAGAAAATAGACGATGATATACATGAAACATGTCATGTATTTGATAAATATGGTATTGATGCTGATGAACAGTTTGTATTT
This sequence comes from Rotaria sp. Silwood1, assembly GCA_905250075.1. Classification (NCBI taxonomy): domain Eukaryota; kingdom Metazoa; phylum Rotifera; class Eurotatoria; order Philodinida; family Philodinidae; genus Rotaria; species Rotaria sp. Silwood1. The sequence goes on from CAJNOP010000813.1 coordinate 56,447, forward strand.
AGCTAGAAGCTTTTTTCTAAAAAATAATTTCATTCATTTTTCTATTTCCATTTAGATGTAACTGCGAAGATTTTATATGTATTTTAACAAATAAATAACGCAAAAATATGATCGATTTTTTTGTCAATAATAAAATGAACAAAATAATATACATAATGTCTCATAATAAGTCCAATTGCTTTTCTATGTAATCTCTATAATTCAAAGAATTTTCTTTTTTTCCTTTTATGTTCTCTTTTAGCTATGTCTATGATTCGACATATTTCTTTTTTTTTGATTTTTGCTTTTTTCTATCAATCTCTTTATCTGTTGTTATTGCTTCAATTTGTTTAATTATAAAATTACATACGAATGACAAAAAAGAAAAACGCTTCTTTTTTTATCTCCATCGATTGGATATGAAGATTCCCTTAATATGTGTATGGGTTGGCGAAAGAAGAGAGAAGTGAGTCGTTATTTTGTCCTTTTCTTTCTCTCTCTCATTAATATTGGGCAAAAGTTGCACATGAGTCAGCCACTTATTATTCTTTTTTTATCACATACTTGCTACGCAAATCATGCTATTGTTCAAATTAATACGATTTTTATTTTACTTGCTAACATCGGAATTAATTTAAATGCATAATATAAAGGATATTTTTAATAGATAAATTTTATTATTACTGAATAATGAATAAATATATAAAAAAAGAAGCAAACAACAGTGAAGAATACAATTAAAAAACAAGTAACGCTCGTCGCTTCGACTCGCTTAGCCCTCGACTGAACAAGATATCATATTCAATTTTCTCACAGAACATGTAGTAAAAGATGTTCACAACAGTTGTACGGCAATGCAGAGTAGTTGTTTAAAATTCTACTAGAAATTTGTATAAATTTTACAATATTCGTCAATAATACTGTTTACTATAGAGTTCTCTAGGAAAGTAGGAGCTCCCTG
>CAJNOP010000813.1:57486-76035 GCA_905250075.1 Rotaria sp. Silwood1
ATTGATAAGATTTGATGGTAATGGAAACCATGGTTGAATTTTAGTATGATCTTGTTCATCAACGACATATTTTGAATCATGGAACCAGGTCCATGGAAATGGGCCTGTATCACCCTTTGGATCTGTCCTGTACCAACAATCATTCTTTAAAAAAAACATATTATTTAAAGAGAAAAACAAGAAAATTTATCTTTTACTTTGGTCAATTCTGGATAATCAGGATTGAAATTGTACAATGTATAACCCTGCGAAGCTGGCTGGGAAAAACAGCTTATGGAGTCTATTTGTTTATAATGAATTATTTTCTACTTACGGAATCTAGTTCAGCACCTTCAGGCTTGTATTTAATCAGGTAAACTTCCTTTTGTTGTGCTCGCCAACCTTCAATATCAATACGAGCTCTTAAATTTTCATAATCATACAATAATTTTTGAACGCCCAGTGATGTATCCCATGACTGTAATCCAGTTATATTTATTGTTGCTTGAAATTGTTTCGGGAAACCTTTTTGACTGAGACATTGGTTAATACATAGAGTCAACAGTATCAACAATATTGTTCGTTTCATTTTTCAAACTTTTTGAAAATTACTCACAATATTGTGAAAAAACCATCGAAGAAAATAGCAAAAAACAAGTCACTTTTATATACAAATACTTGCTCTGTCATCATTAACACTAATATCATGTTACAATTTCAATTATAACATGATATACAAATTAAGCCATGATTAAAAGAGAAAACGCGCAATTCTTTTCTTTTGTACGACATTTTGGGATCATGAGCATCAACAATAACAGTAGATTTAGAGGCTACAGAAGAAGAAAGTATTGATGTAATGTTCGATAAAATCGAGGAAATCATTTGTGATTATCTGTGTGCACCTCGTCGACATTTTTTACATTGTCGAGTACTTCAATGAAGTTTGGAAGATGATTTGTCATGTGTATTTAGTACGGTGGTCATCATCAATCCACGAGTTACTAAAAATTGACTTGAAACAACATAAGATCTATCGATTGCTTTTGTTCTTGAGTAAATGAATATAACGTTGAAGTTTTTGTTTTTTTTTCTCCTAGAAACTATGCATCTTGCTTTTTGTCTGTTCTGATGCACAAGATCATTGGTGGGATAAACTCTTTGCTAATCAAGTGCACACAGGAGAAGAGATAGATCATGAACAACAGAAATAAAAAAAAAAGAAATGCCATGGTAATCGAAAGCCTCAACATTTCAGGCGAAAATGTTGTGCTTGTGAAATGATTGAAGAGCAAATTATTAACTTACTGAATACAAGGAAAGAAGTATGTCCAATAAGTGATGTCAACAATATAGCTGGTGCAAAGCATAGTAAACTAAAGAACCTAAAAAGAAAATCTAAAAAACGAAAACGACATTCAATCAGAACAGAAGAAGATAGAAATATGTTGAAATCCATTAATCAATTATGGGAGTGTGAGTGTGGATGTTGTTGTGAATCTTCTTTTCTCTCACATCCACACCCTCACAAGAGAAAAACATTTTAAGAATCACGACCAAAACCAAAATTAATCGAATAAAAGCGTGCGAGATCTTCTTGCTCGAAACTTTTGAGCGACTAAGGTTTGTCGATTGTTTTCCTCTCAAAAGATGTTTTTGACACATTTCAAGGAAAAAAAAGACACAAAATGTAATATATGGAAACAAACTCTCATTCCAGATGCAATACGAAGAGAAGAGTCATCTAAATATTCTATTCGATCATTTCAGGCGTTAATACAGCGGTTGCTTAGTGTTTTAACGATTTGGATTGAATGTTTTGTACATTTAATCTTTCGATATTAAGGTGCTTAATCCAATTAAGAACTCGAATTCTATGCATGTGTTCTTCAATAATGAATAGTTTGATTTTACATCTACCAATTGATTGACATTTCACTCTCTCTCTCTCTTAGTTCTACCAATTTAAAATTCGTTATTTGATAGTATAACTCCCAGTACTATTATCGGAATTTAAAATAAAGGCTAGTGGGTAAAATGCTTATAACTTTTGAAGGGAATGTGATAGAGACCTGTGGTTTTCACCGTTGGAAAGTGCAGATCAAGATACATCGGACTGTATAACAAAGATTTTTCTGAGATGGTATTTCATGGTTTTATCTCAATTATTAAAAAAACGATGCTTTAACAAGTTGAAAAAAATTATTGTTTGTAGAAAAAATTTTGAAAAAAGTAATTTTTGTTCCGCAAATTTGTTGAGAAACTAGATAGAAGCCACCAGTAAAATGAATATAACTCCTGAGCTGTAAAAGACACAGATCTGGGGTTGGTGTAGGATTGTAGATCTCGATCTAAGCTATCGATTTCACGGTTAGGAAATCAAAACTGAACATACTTTCAGAGAATGGGAGCCTCAACAAGTTTGAGTTTGAACATTACCAGGATAAACTGTATCTGATGGCCTGGTTTTTCCATACTGTTACGTGCCATGTCAGGCTCTATCCAACGGTGAAAACCGCAGGTCACCATCGCCTTCCCTTCAAAAGTTATAAGCATTTTACCCACTAGCCTTTTTTTAAAATTCCAATAATAGTTATCAAGATGTAACAGCTGACTATCACACCAATAGTGATGTGTGACCTTCGGAAAGTTCTATTCATATGTTTTGCTATTGACTACTGTTTTATAGTATCATTTTATTTATGAGAAAAACTTTTTATGACAAAGAACAATCTTTCTTTAAACGAAGAATAAAATTCGAAGCATACCCTTCTTAGAGTATCGAATTATATTTTTATCTAAAATATTACGTCTTTTCATCTCACTTTCTATACAAAAGTGAGAACGATGTAAAGTTTGAAAGAAGGTTCAATGATGATCGCCTATAAGGCATAAAATTATGCAAATCAATTACAAGATTTTTAACTTTCCACTTTTCTTAATTGCAGGTATCTAAAAGTGAAAGATTTTATTTGCTTGAGACCTGTTTTTTTTTCTTGAATCTATTTATTGATTTCAAAGAGTGTGGGTGTGGATGTGGGTGTGGGTGTGGGTGGGTGTGGGTGTGAGTGTGAGTGTGGGTGTGGATGTGTGGACCTGGATCAAGGTCTACTCTCTAACACCCACACCCACACCCACATCCCACACCCACACACCCACACCCACACCAAACCCACACCCCACACCCACACCCTCAAGATAGGTCGAAAAAGGAACTTCAATGAAAACAGCTCTTTATTAGTTAGTGATGAGTCGTTTTATCTTGAAATAGGGTTTTACAGGTTTAAAACCCATTTTTGACCATTTGTATAATATTTTTTATTGAATTTCCATTTTCGACCTATCTATGCCTGAGGGGGATCAGAGAATTAACATTTGACCGAAAAAAAAGTTGCGAGAAGGATTTGAAACATATATATATATATATATATATATATATAGATACAGTTTTGTGTGCTCATTCCAAATATTTTATTTGTTTGAAGTCAAATGGGATTATTCTCTCGAAAACTGTTCAATACCGGTCCGAAAGGTCATTAGTAAAATGCTTATAACTTTTAAACAGAATAAGATAGAAGAGTGGACCTTACATAGATCCACTCAGAAACGTCTACGCTATCACTCGACTATATTAGAGTTGATAGTTGGCATGAAAACTATTTTGAAAACTGCTTATCAATATCTACAAGGTGAATGGACCAGCTTAATCAATACAAAGTCATGATAATTTAGTATCACTTTACTTCCCCCATATTTCTCTTTTGAATGGTGAAAACCACAGGTCTCTAGTTGCTTCCGTTCGCAAGATATTCAAAAAATATCGAGGTTCATTTGTTTTTGGCGCCAACATTAGCAGTTCGTACTCGAAGTATGATAAAGCAAAACGAACGAAAGCGAAAAATGAAATGGCTAAATTCCTTATATTATTATTTATTTCAGTTTTCTTCTGTTCTCCTTAGGTATATAGAGTTGAATATTATTGTGTTGCATATCTTATCACATGCATCACTTGATTTTCTCCCACTCTTTCAGAGCAACATTTTTTTTCATTCTTGTAAGGACAGAAAAATCTCAACAGCGAGGTGTGCATATGCACGTGAGATAACGTAATATGATTTCTTACATCTACACCATCATTGATTATGCTATAATCTTGAATATGGGTTTATCATTTATCTGCAACTATGCTCCACAGTCATACGAAAGTTTATTAAGTTTTTGATTTTTTTCGATAATTCTAATTCAATGTAAGAAATTAAATGTAGACCGTTTTTTTTTTATAATCAAAAATCATATTGTTGACTTCACTGATAACATCAAACATAATTAACCATAGTTATTGATTTACTTATAAGTATACAGTATAGGAGATATGAATCACAGACTTATTGTAGTAAAATATAAATCTATAAAAACAAACTTATGTCACAGTATTATCATCCACAACTTCGCCGATAAATGATTTGAAATATGCTATGACGTAATACTTATAAATAATAGTATTTCGATGAAATAGTTAATATTTGTAAACTTTCGGGTTTTTACTTTTTTAAATATTTTATTCGTTTTATTGTAATCAAAATCGTTTAAACAAATACTCTAACTAATATTCTGAATCACAATAAGATATGGATGAAAATACACATTGTTCCTATCCATACATGGGTCTCGAGTTTCGTAACTGTTTTATTATACATGTATTTCCATCTACACAGATATAAAAGAAAATGTTGAAGTAGGATGTTCGTGTAGATAAAGGTACCATTATTAGGGTGTGGGTGGGGCGTGGGGCGTGGGTGGATGTAGGTGCAAGTTGGAGTCTCTCTTCTTCCTTACGTCAACACCTCACATCCACACCTACCCCACCACACCCACTCCCGTCCCCACATCCACACCCAACAGAAATTGATCTGCAGTACAAAATAGCCTTTATATCGAAACATATTCATGTACAACTCATTAACTATTTTGATCAGACCAATTCTCCATCAAAAGAAACATCTTGGACTTTCTATCGAGGAAAGACAATGTTACAGCATGAATTTAATATTCTGTTCAGAAATAGTTCTGGTGGTTTTCTCTCATCTCCATGTTTTCTTATGAGTAGGAACAAAAATGTAGCTATTGATTTTTTACATCGTTTAGTTACTATTAATCCTCAACGAATAGCCATACTCTTCGAAATCCATGTCGATACAACGAACCCTTTGATGAGCCCATTTACTTTCCTAGAAAATAACGAACATGAAAATCATTCACAGAAAAGCGATATATGCTTTACATTTGGTACTGTTTTTCGGATTCAATCTGTACAGCAAGTGAATGAACTTTCTATTCAAATGTGGCAAGTTAAATTGATTCTTGTGGATGACAGTGATTCGCAACTTTTTCATCTTGTTGAATCATTGCGCAAAAATGACATTCAAGCAAATCCGCTTGCATACGCCGGTAAACTACTACTCGAATCGGGAAATTTTGGTGGTGCTGAACAATTTTATCGTCAACTACTACTCGATCCATCAGTTCTCAATCAACCACGTCGATACTCTCGCATACAAACTGCTCTCGGCTCTGTTTTTACACTGAAAAATGAATTCAATAAAGCTCTTGAACATTATCAACAAGCTCTGAAAGCTAGTTTGAGCTGTTTGCATCCGAATCACCCCGATCTGATACCAATCCATAAAGCCATTAGCGATTGTTATTTGAAGACTGGCAACTATGAATTAGCATTGGAAAGCTATGAACGAGCCTCTCAACTTATGCAATCTAATATACAATCGACTGATCAGCAAACGCTTGATGATTTAAATAATCATATTGTGAATACACGAAAACTTCTCAACAGCAGTGGTGAACGTAATACTGTACGATTTTCTCTGTAATTTATAAAATAATTAATCAGACTATAGAACTATCTGTTTTTGGTTCTATTTTATCTAAGTCTGCTTACATTTGAGAATTTTCAAATAAATTACTTTTTTGTTTGATTAAAACTTCAACAAAATAGAAATTATGGGTGTGGATAAGAGTTTCGGTTTTCTTTAAACCCACATCCATCTATTCTGTAAAGTAATATGGCGCGGAAAATTTCGTATGGTCTTCAGTATAAAATGAATAAGATGAGTTCTCTGAAATTTGGCATATTTTCTCAATTGTGGTCCAATATCCAGAGGATATTTAGTGAGTTTTGTACGAATATAATCAATCGTCTGATTGATTTCATGGTCATATCTGTTGTCATCATTATTAAAGGAAGTTCTATTTTGTCGAGCAATGAAATGAACAAATAATTCATTGTTGAAATAGATTTTGTAAGACAAAATATTAGATTTTTCAAATTATTCCTTCCAAGATAATTACATAATTGAATAAACACCGAAAATAAATTAAATTCATCATCATAAAATGAAGATGGAACTGCAATTAATTTCTATAAAAAAGAGGAGATACAATTCGCAAATAATAACAGTTGTCATTACCTTTTATAAGAAAATCATTCGCACTGGATTTCATGAAGCAAATCCTTAGACGTTTATCTAAAGGAGGATATCTTTTGTTAAAGAATTCTGCTTTCTTTGAAAAAAATTATTTTTTCATTCCTTTCTCTACATATAAAAATGACGCATGTTAAAAACACTTCGCTTTGTTTTTCTCTAATGTAGACAACTACGAGCAAAAACAAATATATGACTAAATGAAATTAAAATAACGCCATCTTATCTAATAACTTACCCAGACAAAACAAAAACAAATAGAAAAAGACTTTTGATGATTAAGATCGTTTTTGAATCAAAATAAAAATAAAAACGAAAGTGCTTGCTGTCGTGCGCTTGTTTCTATCTTTTTTTCCTTATCGTGCCATACTCGCTATTATCAGATTGTCTAATCAGTAATTTCTGCTGGGTAAAAACTCAGTGTATTTTTCTTGCCTTTTATATAAAAAGACCTAAACAAAGCCTATTTCCTTAATATACTGTGAACAAATTTATTTTAAACACAAGAAAAGAACTTTGTTAACAATGTCTACCATGCAAGATAATCGTGGTAGGAGATCAAATAGTTTTCGAGGTGATTCTTCTACAATTCATGCTAATCATCGTATAAGTCATCAAACTGATAGAAGTATATCAAACTCTAGTACTATCAGGTACTATTTTATTCAAACGAATTAATTTTTTGAATACAATAATTATTTTAGATATGGTGAATATCAAAATCATCATTCATATATAAGACATTCAGAACGACGACCAAAGTTCGACGAGCAAACTCGATATGCTATTAATAACAAAAATCACCATCCTCACTATGGAAAACGTAAGTCTACAACATTTAACACAAGTTTTGATAGTCCGTAAGTTTTAATTTTGATCAAAACATCAATGAAGTTATTTTAAAATATCTTAGACAAATAAAACGACCATGTTTGCTTCCTGTTTCATATTCTACACTTGTTAAATTAGTTAATAAATCATCAGATGAAATTCTTAATGAATTGCTTCATCCAAATTTTCAATTAGACAAACTTTTAAATGATAAACGTATGCAAGAAAGATACGATTGGATTTATTCCATGACAATATTACTTGAAAAAATAACAAAATGTATAAGATCAAATGAACGTATACGAAAGGTCTTTGAAAAATTATCTGATACACTTTATCTCGAAGGTGTTTATGATGAAATTCGAAAAGTTGATCCGATTAAAAATCAACTACGTTTTAATTTTATTGAATTATTTCTTAAAATATCAAATACATTTCTTGTTATGATGCCAGATTCAGCTAATGCTTTAACAAAAATTATTGAACGTATTGAGTTACAATTTAGTAAGAATATATCTGAATCACGTGTATGAATAATAAATTAAACTATTATTATGTTCTTATTAGATAATTTATTTTCTCTTTTATTTTTGCAGGAATTTGAAGTCACAAAAAAGGTACTTGATGAAGTGCTTGAAGAAGTTAAAAAAATTGAAGATCGACAAAAACAAAAGCAAGAACTATTGAATGCAAAATTTTTAAACACTACGAATACGATTACTACTATTGAAAATAATATTGATCAAGTATCTGATGATTATCGTAAATTATCCATAGTTCCCAATTTACAAGAAATTTTATCCCAACAACCACCATGTCTTCGAAAAAATATTGTTGATGGTACTTATGATACTGGTGAACAATATCTTGATGTAAGATTTAATAAATTGAAATATTTCTTTTAGTTTGAATTATGTATGACTCAATATGTCTTGTTTTTTTTTCAGATTCATTTTCGTCTTTTACGTGAAGATTTTGTCGGAACATTACGTGATGGTATTCAACAATATTTATCCAAAGTTCCAAGAAAAAATTTTAACATACGAATATATGAAAATGTTCATCTTCTTGGTTCACGATTAATTCCACAAGGTGGACTCGTCTATGATTTACTTTTAGATTCAACTATAGCATCAAAAATAAATTGGACTAATAGTCGACGTTTAATTTATGGAAATTTTTTAGTTCTTACATTTAATAATTTTCAATCATGTGCATATTTTACAGTTGAAGATCGTTCACAAATTGAAAAACGATTCATTATATCGGTAAATTTTATTTTTTTATTATTTAATTTGTTTTTTCATTTCATATTTAATTAAATTAGGTTAAAACATTAAAAGAATTAAATAATTTTGAACAAATTCAAATAAATCTAGATGAAATTGATCGTTCATGTTCATTAACAATGATTGAAACGATGGTATATTTTGAAGCATATCGTCCAGTTCTTAATGCATTACAAATAATACCTTCGAATCATAGATTTCCTCTTGGTTCATTTCTTCTTAAATTAACAAATGAAATGACAACACCAGATTATATTAAACCAACAACAACATATGATTTTACACCACTTCTTGTTGACCTAAATTCAGATGTTAAAGCAAGTTTAATCATTCATCAAACATTTTTAGATGGTCATAACAGAATTCGAAGACGAAACGAACCTATAACAATAAAAGAATTTAAAATTGAATATAAACAAGCAAATCAAATTGACAATAAATATAAAACAATTTGCATAGTGAATAAAGATGAATGGCCAACAAGTGAAGAATTACATCTTAATCCAAAACAACGTGAAGCTTTAATATTAGCTTTAACAAATAAAGTTGCACTTATACAAGGGCGTAAGTAAAACATAAAAAGATTTAATTATTTAAAAGAAAAAAAATTTTCAAAAATTAGCACCAGGCACTGGAAAAACGTTTCTTGGCGTACGTCTAACAGAAATGCTTTTATACAATCGTTCAGTTTGGTGTCCATCTGATGAACAATCAACACCAATTCTTATGATTTGTCATACAAATCATGCACTTGATCAATTTTTAGAATTAATTGTTAAACGTTTAAATATACATGAAGGTTTGAATAATGATTTTTATTAAATAAAATTTATTATTTATGTATCTTATTTTAGGTATTATTCGTGTTGGAAGTCGATGTGAAAATCGAACGATTCAAGATTTTTCATTAACTAATGCACGTCGACTTGCTCGAGAGAAGCGTTCTATACCTCATGATGTCTATTATGAAAAACATAAAATGTTAGCGAATAAATTTGAAACTGAAAAAATTTTAAAATCACGCCAAGATGAAATGGAAAGATCACAAACAAATATAATACCTCTTTCATCATTTATTGATTGTGCTATTATTAATGATAGACATTTAAACTCATTATTAGGATCATATAATGATGAGATTGAAACAATATTATTAAAATGGCTTGATCATCATGATGAAGTCGAACAAATATCTGATGATTCGACTTCTAAAGAAGCTCTAAAAAGAAATATTTCAAGAATGGAAATAGATTATAATACACAAAGAAAATTTGAAGATAATAAAGGTAAACATGATGAATATGAATTCAATGAAGAGGAGGAAGAAGAAGAACGTAGACGAGATGAACTTGATATTGAAGGATATGATAATATTTCTTTGTCAACTGTTCGACAACCTGAAATAGTTAGCGTAAATCGTATGGATATAGAAATATTATCGAAATACGACGACCATAGTAAAAGAAAATCGCAAACTGTACAACAAGACTCGAATAATAGTCGTCGATTTATTGAATATATCGACCAAAATCCTACAACTCTTAATGATGAGACAGTTAAACAAATAAATGATAATATATGGAAGCTTTCTGCAGTTGAACGTTATAATCTATATGGATATTGGCTTTTAAAATATCGACAATATTTGCATTCTTTGATTCATATCACAAGTCGAGACTATAATGAAGCTGTATCCGATCTTGCTGAATATCGTCAAGAAGAAGATTATCATATTTTAAAAGATAGTATTATCATTGCTATGACAACAACATGTGCTGCAAAATATCATAAAGTTTTAGAAAAGCTTCGTACGTAAATTTTAAATTTTTATTTTAAAAAATATTCATTTCTATTTATAGAAAGTAAAATTGTTATTGTTGAAGAAGCAGCTGCTATATTTGAAGCACATATAATAACTGCATTAAGTACAAAATGTGAACATTTAATTTTAATTGGTGATCATGTACAATTACGACCTAATCCAAGTGTATATAATCTTGGAATAAAATATAATATTGATGTATCATTATTTGAACGTTTAATTAAAAATAATTTTCCAAATGTTCGATTAAATATTCAAGTCAAATTTAACAACAAAAAAGTTTTAACAATAGAAAAAAAAATAACTATTTGTATTTTAGCATCGTATGCGACCAGAAATTGCTCGTCTTATGAAATATTTTTATGATGATTTAGATGATCATATAAGTGTTAAAACTGATCGAGCATCAGTACGTGGTATTGATAATAATCTATTTTTTATTAATCATAATAATAATGAAACAGATGTTGATGATGGACGTTCAAAACGAAATGAATATGAAGCTAAATATGTTATTGAATTAGCACAATATTTAATTAAACAAGGTTATAGTCCTAAACAAATAACAATACTTGTTATGTATCTTGGTCAAAAACAATTTATTGCTAAACAAACAAGACAAATAAATCTTTTACGTGGTGTTCGAATTACGGTATTATTTATTGATATTAAAATTTCGAAAAGATAAAATTCGAATTTATTTTGTTCTAGGTAACAGATAATTATCAAGGGGAAGAAAATGATATAATTATATTATCATTAGTTCGTAGTAATTCCGAGAAAAAAATTGGTTTTCTTAGTATACGTAATAGAATATGTGTAGCTTTATCACGTGCACGTTGTGGACTTTTTGTTATTGGAAATATGGACTTATTAGCAGAAATTGATGCTATGTGGATGAATATTTGTACATCTTTATTGGAAACAAAGGAAATAGGAACAGGCTAGTGAATTATTGAGTTAAAATTATGAATGTAATATATATTCTATCATTAGGTTTATCGCTTGTTTGTCGTCAACATCCTGAACCTAAATTTATAGCTGATAAACCTGAATCTTTTGCATTACGTCCAGATGGTGGTTGCCAGAAACAATGTGATACTCGACTTAAATGTGGTCATCGATGTCAATTTAAGTGTCATAATAATGATTTTGAGTAAATATAAAAGCGATAATTTTTTTGAAACATCTTCTTTTTCTTATTTAGACATGATGAGATAGTTTGTCATAAAAGATGTGGTGAAAAATTATCATGTGGCCATCCGTGTACAAAACGATGTCATTTTGAAACACCAAATCAACATGATTCATGTCATGTTCTTGTTGAAAAAACAATTTCAGAATGTGGTCATCAAATTCGTGTTGAATGCTATAAAACGCCAACTAGAAGTGATTGTAAACAATCATCATTAAGAAAACTACATTGTAATCATGCTGTTCTTGTTCCATGTCGTATTTTATCATTACCATCTGAATTTAAAGCATATCCTTGTCCAGAACCATGTTATGCCATTCTTGCATGTCAACATAAATGTGTAGGAACATGTGGAGATTGTCGTACAGGAAAATTACATGTTCCATGCGGGGAAAAATGCGAACGTGAATTAATATGTTCACATGTAAGTTTATTGAATAAGGAAAGATTATTTTATTTTATTTTATACTTAGGTATGTAAAGTATCTTGTGCAACTAATTGTCCACCATGTTCACGTGAATGTCAAACACGTTGTATACATTCTAAATGTCCAAAGATATGTGGATATTTATGTAAACCATGCAGAGAGGTTTGGATTGAATGTTTTCTTTTAGTTTTTTTTTTTTATATATTAAATATTTTTAATTTAGCCATGCGTTTATAAATGTAAGCATCTTCGATGTACTCGTTTATGTTATGAACCATGTAATCGTGGTCCATGTAATGAACCATGTAATAAAAAATTAAAATGTGGTCATACTTGTAAATATATTTTTTCCAAATAAATAATTTTATTCTATTTAATAAATCTTTTATTCATAAATAGGCATTGGTCTATGTGGTGAACCATGTCCTCCACAATGTCGTATATGTCATAAAGATATTGTACAAGAAATATTCTTTGGTTCTGAAGATGAACCTGATGCACGTTTTGTCTTCTTACCTGATTGTAAACATATAAGTATGTATTGATTTATCATTTTTAAAAAATTTTTGCTTATAAATCTTAAATTAGTTGAAGTAACTGCACTCGATAAATTTGTCGAAGATTTTGTCAATAGTTCGAATGATATAACAGCTATTCGTTTTCCTGAATGTCCACGTTGTCGACAAAAAATTCATTGTTGTACACGATATATGTCAATAATAAATAAAGTATATAATTTAATATCTGAAGTCAAAAAGAAAATTTTAGGTAATTCAACTGAAGAAGAAATAAATAATCGACGAATAAAGTTAATAACAAAATATGAACAATTAAAAAAGAATTTAAAAGAAATTAATTTTGATAAATCTATGCAAGATTTTATTGTATTAGATAAAAAGAATAATTTCTTTACTGATGATATTTTAAATTTAATAACAAATATTATTCAATTTCTTAATGAAATTGATAAAATTTTAAATGATGGACGTAAAAAATTACAAAGAGATATATTTGAAGATCTAGTTAATTTTCCATTACGTTATATTGTGAAATATTTATTTACACAACGACATTATAGAAATTTTGCTGAACAACAATTAAAAGATATTCAATCCGAGTTAAAACGCATTCGTCGAGTAATTTATATTCAAACTCTTGTTTTTTCATTAAAACAAACTTTAAAAGCAGACGAACAAGAAGGTATTGATTCTATGCAATATTTAACAAAAAAACCTGGTTCATTTACTGATCAAGATCAACAAAAATTTGATGATTTAGTTCAAAAATTTAAATATTTAAATAATTTACCTGGTTTAGGAATAACTGAAAGTGAACGAATAGCTATTGCTCGCGCATTAAATATGTCAAAAGGTCATTGGTATGTTTGTCCAAATGGTCACCCTTATGTTATTACTGAAGTATGAATTTCCTTAAAAAAAGTTTTTTTTTTTGATTAAATCTTTTTTTATATTTGATTTAGTGTGGTGGTGCTAATCAAGAAAGTCAATGTCCTGATTGTGGAGAACGAATTGGTGGACAACATCATCGTTTATTAGAAACAAATCGTCATTTTGGTTTAATGGATGGTTCACAACATGCAGCTTGGTCAAACGAAGCAAATTTAAATTTACCATAGTTACCTTTTTGATTGATTGTCAAACTTAATATATATAATTTTATCTTTTCATTCTATGAGTTTGCTTTGATTATTTTCTAAAATAAATCAGACTATGGCTTATCGCTTTAAATCATCTCAAAGATGCTAATGATAGAATATAAATAGGGTGAGGGTGTGAATGTATTATTCTTTTTTTACATCCACATTCTCAAGTGTTTCAACAACATTCTTGTCAAAGTCGAAATATATTCTTTGAACTTTTTTCTTTTGTCCATGTTAAATATATTAATCCATATTATATCGATATTAATATAAATAGTATAAAAATGAGTGACAACAAAAATAGAATTAATAATCAAATCGAACTGAATGATATTATGTTTAGTAACATGTATAATATCAATGTGATTTAGAACAAATCGTTCTGATTTATTTACATATGATATTTCTTTTATACATTCTGGAAAAATTATAATAGTATATAATTTTTTTATTGATATAAAACAATATGGATCATTTGTTATGATTCTTTTATGTACTGAACTTAATTGGTTAGCTATATTTCAATTATCAAGATTATTTTTTCCCAATTGAGAAAATGAATTAATTTGAATGGTCAATGACCAACTGAACAAAACAAAGGTTTTACCATTAAGTGAATAAATTCAAATGGAATAATTTAGGGTGTAGAGGCTGAATTTCACTATTTATCAGCTACAGATTTTCTATGTCATTAGCAATGAACTAAAAAAAAATATTCAATGTTCAAATATGTGTTGTAATTCTTTTTTTTTTTGCGAAGTCGTACATCCATAATGCATCCATTTATGTGCAAAGAATCACAATAAAACATCTTTAATACATATACATAATTGATCACATCATCGGTTTATATTCTTCTAGTCGGATTTCGATCATTATTTACAGATTATTCATTTTATATTCTATACAAAATAAATAATTTTCTTCAATGAAACCATTTTATTAAATACATAGAGGTTCAGTAAATACATTTAGTTTCTTTTCTTCTTTTTGCAAGTTAGAGTAAAATAGAGTAAGGCTTGAAAAAATAGGTTATTCTAAAACATTTCAGTGCTCAATAGTGCTTTTAATAATGTACTTTTTTATTTTTTTCTTCGGAGGCAGATGAGAACAGTGTTGGTGTGGGTGTGGGTGTGAATGAAACATATCAACACCCATCCACACCCACACCCTCCAATTACTCTGCTATACCTCAAAATTTGAGTATCAATGAAGTACGATACAGCATTAGAGCTTGATTGCTACAAAATCTTGTATAAAAATGAACTCAAACTAATATAATTGGAGCACACATAGATGACACAATTAAAATAGCTAAGAAGCTATAGAGACTAGCTTTGACATACCCTCGGAATATGCTAAAGCATGAGGATGGGAATGATTGTGGTTGTTGATGTGGGTGTAAAGTTTGTTTTTATTCCATACCACCAACACTCACATTTTCATCTTTAGTAATAACGTCATAGGCATGCTTTAAATACATATTTTCATATATACTTAGTTAGGTTGCGGTCGATTGTAGAAAATTAGAATATGAGAATCATAGACGAAATCATTCTCATATAATTTACATCAAAATGATGGTGTTGTAACCGTCATTGACCATCTATAAAGAATAACTCAATTAGAAGATAGAATTTATTCAACAATAAAAAGTAATAAACATATTTTTCAGGTGATACCATGTAGATGAAATATTTACAAGGACATATCAACTAGACACCATCCTCAGAGCAGAGTACAAGAAAGACCAAGGCAAATTATTCTGTCCTGATAAATTATGTGCTAAACCTCATAGTAAAATGAGACGTCTCTGTAAACAGTGGACGTTTATATCTCATTCAATATATCTGTTAATTAGAAGTTTTAATTTTTGATATTTGTTTTCATTTCTTTCTTGTAAATAGAAGAGAGATAAAAAAACCATCATTAATGCAGAGCGCCCTAACGTCTTGACTTCAGAGTAGAATAATATTTGTTTTTTTTTCTGATTCTATACGATTGGCCCTGCCAATTGGGAAACAGGACGTCGCGATATAGTTTGTCTCGATGATATTTTTTAATAAAAAAATTATACAAATTCGTTTTCTAAATCTAAACATCTACTTTTCAGAACGCTTGTCATCTGTGTAATTCTACTAGCTAATGACCATTTCATGTTGGGTGTGGAATTTCGTGTAACTCATTTTGTAATAACTAATCTACACGAACTCTCTGACTTGAGAATCGTCATGCATCTTTTTGATAATCTCTAATTCCTTTACAGTTATATGTTGATTGAAAATCAAATAGAAACGACTCGCATATTGCTCTTTATTAAATAAACATACAAAGTGTTCATCATGATGAAACAATTTTTATAGAGATTGAGTTTTACATATTAAATAATCATATTTTACATGATGCAATAAGAAATATAGGAGTATCGTATCATAATGAAGTAAATCTTTTAACAATCGAATATCATTTATTAGAATTTATTTCAATTTTCATTGTTAATGAATATTTATAATTTAATTTAACATATGAAAGAAAATATTCACTATGGATATTTGAATAGTAATTATATAAAGTGATACTAATGAATAAACTATTGCTATATCGTTTGATCATATGGTATTTTGATAGATATTGTTGTATGAATGGGATCAGGATATTTTTTTTTGTAAAATTATTAAATGAGCAAAAAGAGAATGAGGAAGGGTGTGGGTGGGTGTGGGGTGTGGGTGTGGGTGGGGTGTGGGTGTGGGTGGGGTGTGGGTGTGGGTCAGTCTGTATCAAGAGTCTCACTCACACCAACGCCCAAATGTACATCATTTGATTGTTTTGCTCTTTTTCTGGAAAATTTCCATTGATGGCTTCAGAAAAAAAGAAAAGAAAAACGACATGTTTGTCTCGACTCTTGTTTACAGTCGTTTTTCCTCGGTTCAAAGAAGAGAAAATGGGTTTTTTCCAAGTAACATATTAGTTTTTTTCCCAGAAACGTGATCAACGCATATAAAAAGAAAAGAAAGTTTTTAGATTTTAGTCAACACACAATACTCCTATCGTTTCTATATATACAGGTAAGATTGAAAGATGATAAAGTTATTGATCATGTCGAAGTTTTTTAAAGCGCATTTCAACAGCTGATAAGCACGATTTGTTAAAATGTCGACAGTTGTTTGCCATGTTCCTCTTAGTTCTGATTATAACTCAATATTTCAACTGAATTCAGTGTTACATCTATGATGAATGGATAAAGCTTATTTCACATTTGAATTTCATCCACGCTTCAATCTAAAAACAATGTATTTCATTGATAATGGAACTGACGAACGTTTATGCCTGTAATTACTCGTTATCCGCAGTTAAATATCCATGATTTCTAAAGAGATCACACAATCGATAATTACATTCTTGATATATAAAAAAGGGTGAATTATTAATTCTGCCTATTTGAGAAGAGCGAAATAGTAGAAATAATTCAGTAAATCAGTAGTGAACTGTCACATCTCTTTTTTCTATTAGTAGTTTCAGCATGAATTTGTCTAGTATCATTTTTCATTTTTTAATTAAATCGCAGCGCAGGTAGCAGTAGTGAACTTATGAGGTAAAGTATCTTCTCTTTTATAATATATTGTCTCGTTTTCAATGCAGTTTCGAGTTCTATTATTGTTTATTGCAGCTATACAAAGCTCAATCGAACAACCATGTCAAACATTTCTCGTGAAGACGTTGAACGTCTTTTTCAACAAAAACTGACTGAACTTAACCACATGGAAATTACGATAAAGGAAGAATTTACTCCGATAGTAGATGCGTGTTTAAAATATTTTATTGACTGTGGAATCACACCAAAACTAAATTCACGCGGAATTCAATTCATCGACCTTCTCTCCAAGGGCACAATTAGATCCGCCATCAGTCGAGGACTAAGTTCAATCATTGGTCTTGCAATCACCTTTGACCCTGTTCGAGCTACTTATGCGGCAATGGAATCTGTTCTAAAATGGTTAGACAGCACGAATGAACAAGATCCGGACAAAATTGGTTATATTATTGATCAATATATTCGTTATTACTCCTTTTATTACGGCGAAGATTACTATTTTGAAGATCCATCTGCACTGAAACAATTTGAACCGGATTTGGCCTTTAGAAAATATCATAAATAATCTTAGCTATTTTCTACACAGAAACTAACTTTGTGAGCATATTTAGATCAGAACGAATGATGCTTCAATGAAAAATTTTTTCTGCATAAATAAAGATTATTTAAACTAGAAGTAGGGGTGCAACGGTGGCGATTAATCGTTCACCGTTCTACCGTAAATACCGGTGAACGGTGAACCGATCAACCGAAGAACCTGGCCCCGGTTGGACCGATCAAACCGGTGAACCGGGGCCCGGTGGATCGATCAAACTGGTGAACCGGGCCCCGGTAGACCGATCAAACCGGTGAACCGGGCTCCGGTGCACTGATCAACCGCTAAACCGAGCCTCGGTTTTAGTACGTATTGGGCGTACCCTTAGATCCTTCTATACTATATATTGGAAGTATAGGATATGAGTGCCCAAGGGTACCCCTAATATATAGTATATGAGGACCTAAGGGTACGCCCAATACGTACTAAAACCGGGGCTCGGTTCACCGGTTTGATCGGTCTACCGGGCACCGGTTTGATCGATAAACCGGGCCCCGGTTTGATCGGTCAACCGGGCACCGGTTTGATCGGTATACCGGGCATTGGTTTGATCGGTCCACCGGGGCCCGGTTCACCGGTTGATCGATCTGAGGGTGTGGGTGTGGGTGTGGGTGGATGTGGGTGTGGGTGTGGGTGGGTGGGGGTGTGGGGGTGGGTGTGG
>CAJNOP010000813.1:76135-91149 GCA_905250075.1 Rotaria sp. Silwood1
TGGGGGTGGGTGTGGATGGGTGTGGGTGTGGGGTGTGTGGGTGGGGTGTGGATGGGGTGTGGGTGTGGGGTGTGGGTGGATGTGGGTGTGGGTGAGTGTGGGTGGGGTGGGTGGGTGAGTGTGGGTTTAGATACGAAGAAGTCACCACTTGCACCAATACCTCACACCCACACCCATAGCCACTATCACACTGACACAACCACGCCCACCCCACACCCCACCCCACACCCACACCCACCCACACTCCGATAGGTGCAATTATTTCATGAATCTACTCATGTAAATTATGTTCCTTGTCTTTTGTATTAGGGGCAACTGCAAAGGAGTCCGATACACACTATTTGGATTTATTCAATAGTCACTATTTTGTTTTCGATTTCATTTCTGATTTGAGAAACGATCGCACGAAAGGTAACACTGCTGGTATACGTTGCCGATAACCGACATACGCTTGGCCAAACGTGTCGATTAATTTGTGTTCTTCGATGGGTATAGCAAAATAGAGATAGATGACAGTATAAATTTGAAAAGCCAGACGATCCAATGACATCGATGGAGTTATTATTGATGCAACCAGCATTGATAAATAGAGTGGATGACGACATATACCAAAGAGACCTGTAGAGATCAATGATTGCGTTCCACTAATATGCTCTTCAGATTTGATTGACGGCGAACATTGACCCCATGATGGAGCATTTATCAGTTGTTTGATACCACAGAATTCGAGTAGATCGAATTTGATGAGGATATACCAGCCTGAAAAACAAATTTACATATCATAATCAATTTGTAAAACTTGAAAAAGTTTTTTAAAACCTGGTGAAAACAAAATGTTGTAGATAATCAATAAAATGATGTGCTGTTCCCGCTCATTCATCGACGATGGTAACAAGTTCCATAACTGCACGTTAGTATGTTGCCAACAACCCATGACCATATAAGCTGTAGCGCTCACCATCACACAATAAGCTGTACGAAGTGTTGGCTTAGGGAATATAATTTGACTGAGCTTCTCTTGCATCCATTCTTGTGCGAATAATGTATGAGGAATAGCAAATAGAGCATAGAGAAGAGCATCGAAGAGCAGTTTTCCAACTATCGAAGAACGGATAAAGTCAATTTCTACGTAAGGAATGTTGAAGATCGGCGAACACCATGGTAGATAATCCGAGCAAAAGTCGACGAGAATTAGGGGCATTTTCATATCGCAAGCCACCCAGAAAAAAAGAATAATAGCGAAAAAAGCGCCAAATATAACATTGATGAGGATCCAGAGGATCCGAACTAGAGGAGTTAATGAATGATTATTATGCATCTAGAAAGCAGGACAACAGTCCTTTAACAGTATAGCAGTAATTGTTTAGTAGTTTTTGGCTTATTTTTTCGAAATCATCCTAATACAAAAACGGCAACAAATATTGATAGCAATATCACTTAAGGAAAAGTCCAGACACGTCGTCGATTATGTACATTAAACATACTTACAGTTGATCAGATAACATTCTGATCGATGCTTTCTATTCGAACAGATTAAACTCAGGTTAGCTGCGATCTGTCGTTTGAACAGTTGTGATATTATGATTAATTTTACAAAACTATGCTGGTCTCGATGTGGACAGAGTACAAATTGTAATGAAATGAGGTATTGAAATATGCATTTAAATTTTTATAGATCAACAATGGAACCATTAGAGACGTTTACTAGAAAATTACTCCAAAAGGAAATTCCAAGCAAGATTTCTTGAATGGGCTATTTAAAATATGACAAGGTTTTAGACATAAGGATACACATCTAAGTCGGGCTTATTTGCATGAACGACGATACCTTTTAAGCCAAGGTAAAATTGTAGATATAGTTACAAGTCCTTAGTTACTTAGGGAAATCAGCCCATAACCTATGAATAAATTGTTGTTATCTATATTTGGAAAAAAAAACTGCATACTATCGATTACATTCATTCTACTCGGTTATTTGACATCTTCTTTCATTAATTAATGAAATCAAGAGATAGACTCTCAAATTCGAATCAGTTAAATTGAAGATCTCTTTTATGTTAAATAAAGAGATCTACAGTCAAATTACCATTCGAGCACGTTGTTCATCAAGATAACATTCAAGACCATGAAATCGAAACTCCAACTCTAAGCAAAGTCAGCTGTTTTTAAGGTTCAAATGTCTCGTGAGAATCTGAAAGATTTTAAACACTTGCTATTATTGGTATCGATTGACTTGGAAATTAGACAGTCATAAGAGGGAAATTTCGATTCCACCAGCAAACAATCGCAAAGTTTGCGTTTCGTGTCTATTCGAAATACTTCCTCAGAAAGCAAGAAAAATTTATCTAGTGTGTTCTGTTTTATTCCAAGACATCTAATTGCTTTTAAGCATCGACATAACACTCGGGTGCAATCCATTTTTCAGACTCGATCTTTGTCTATCTATCCGCAAAAGAATATTCTTGACAGAGAAATTGTCCTGCAACAGTCGGTCGAGTGTTATACATATGCTCAAAGGGTGGGTGTGGGTGTGGGTGCGTGGATAGGTGTGGGTGAGGTGTGTGGGTGTTGGTGTGCGGGTATGTGTGGGTGTGGATGTGGATGTGGGTGTCAATCTCTTTTTAACTACACCCCACACTCACACCCACACCCGGCTACTCCCTAGGATAGCTCTTGAAGACTTATCAGTACCATCATAGAATAGTCCTCGAAGACTTAAGGGTATTCCATATGATAGTCCTTAAGGTATGCCTAGATCTAATCTGTTGCAACAGTTCTTCTGAGGGATCTGATCTATTTTAGCAGATGTTTTCAAAAGATCTGATTTGTCTTAAGAGTACTTTCGCTCATTTGATCTGATCTATGAATTCAGATCTGATCGACCCGTATTATTGTGAGAAAACAAAAGAGGACTTACTTCTTGATGTTCAGCACGATCTTGACGAACTAATTTCTTTCCTTCGGCAGCTACATACTTTTCTAGGACTGGATAACCAATGAGTTCTTCGGCAACGCTTTGTCCAGCGAGTTCCCATCAAAATTCATTAGCCCAACGTTCCTGCTCGTCAAAATTACCTTTAGTCAAGACATAGTTCTGCAATTTGGAGGATCAATAATATTACTCAAAATAACATTCAAAAATCAAATGTGATAGACTTGCTTTATACTAGCATGATCATTTTTGATCAAGGCAAAAATCGATGAAGACGTGGCCATCTAAGTATCGTTACCCATGTAAAAAAAAATAATCAAAAAATCGATTATAATCATACGATTTTAATCAATAATTTAAGCAGTAATAATCATAGCAAAATCAGGTTTTAATCGATTATTTCAATTATTCTGATTATAATCGATTTAGAATACTTTTAAAAATCGATTATAATCAGAATAATTGAAATAATCGATTAAAACCTGATTTTGCTATGATTATTACTGCTTAAATTATTGATCAAAATCGTATGATTATAATCGATTAAAAATCGATTAATTCATGGTTTTTTGAAGAAAATTTTTTTTACATGGGTAATAGTAAGACGAAATGGTAATTGACGTAGCAGAGAGACTGCCAAAAAAAACAAACTATATCACTTCTTCCGATCAGAATAATAACAAATACGATGAAAAAGGCCTTTTGCTTACCTTATTTATACTCGTTCTGCACATGCCGAGAGCAAAAGAACGTGTTCGTATAATGCATTTTTACATATATGGGTCAAACCAGGGACAAGTTGTGCAAGAACAGATTTTATCTTGCAAAGAATTAGTCAAAGTAACTTTTTCTTTTTTCTAAGCAACCGATACTTTTTATTATGTCAGATACATGATCAGAATCCTTAAACAAAGGCTAAAACTCAGACTTTCAAGAAGAAAATTTCGTCTCTGAGAAATTGTGATTGTTTTTAGAGTTTTTTTCCTAAGATGTGCCCCTACGGATTGATTTCGAGTGCGTAAAAAAGACATATAGAATTTATTGTGAATGAAAATACTGCTCATTGCCAAATTCTTTTTCTTCTCGTGACCTTTCAACAACGATATTACCTTCACCAGACTGTGGTTATAACTTATAGCCATACCATACATTGAATGGTTAAAAAAGAGAAAGAAAAGCAAGAAAGAAAAGAGAAAAGAAAGAGAACGAAAATCAAGAAAAAATAAAAGAAAGGAAAGAAGAAAAAAAAAGAAAAAGGGAAGAAGAAAGAGAACTATTATTGAATAAGTATTTGCACATAGATGCATCGTTTCTCGGTGATAGATTCTTTCATTGACCGTAGAGTATTCAATACAGTGGCCGTCCTCAAAATGATACTTTCGATCCACATGAGTCGATTTCAGTGACATGTTTGATATACTACGTCTGTGGGTTTCTGCTTTTCCATCATCTTCAACTTTCAACTCCGTTTTTCTCGAATAGTCTGCCATTCGCATATGTAGGAAAAGCCATCAATGAATTGAATTTTTAGTGATGACGATTCGTTTCATGGCTCATGCCAACTGTAAAAACTAACGTAGCAGATAGGTTTCGTGAAACTCTATTCATGGTGTGTCTCGACGGAGATAATAGAAGAAAATAATTCAGTCATAATATTTCTGCAAAGATTCAATTGTTTGAGCTTTAGCTTCCACCAAATATGCAATATTGTTTGTAGTCTATTTGTAGAAAGTTTCATCTCGATCTATCAAGAAATTCTTGTTATAAATGACACAGCACAATAAATTGTGTCTTCAGCTTAAAATTACTTGTACAGTCTCTAGAAAATAAATATGAATGAACGAAATTCACGATCTTGCATTTTATTTTTTTTTAATGATAATAATGATTTAATGATGTTCAATAGAAAAAATTCGTTGAGACATATATAATATTGTTCTTGAAGTCAATCAAGTGCTACTCAGTGAAACATATTAATGAAAAATAAAACGGAAGTAAAAGCATTTATCAAAACATGGAAACTTACCTCTTCCATGAAGAACACATTCCATAAATTGTGGAATGCGTTCATGAATGACGAAAGATGTTCTGTAACTCAAGGAATGCATTATTTGCCGTTTCATACTATTATAGAACGCTTTATTCTTGGTTCAAAATTGTTCTTCATCTGCATAGAAAACATTCTGTAACATTCCATTAACAATTGAAATGCTTTCGATATCGTTCCTCTTTGGAAAGGTTAGGATAGGATTCCATTGAAATGAAATAGCTTTCTTTGACATTCTCTAGAGGAATAATTAAACATGGATTCGTCGAACTGATGAACATGCTACGAACAATATAATATCGCTCTTAGAAGGAAAAGAACGTATTCTCTGTCGTTCTCAAATTTGCCGAATGCATTCTCGCGACTTCAAAAATGAATTTTGAAAATCATAATGCGTTCTTATTTGTTTCAGAAACTTAAGTAAATAATTCTGTTATACTAAGAGAGAATATTTATTAGCTTAGACTTCGTTTTTCGTTGATCTCATATATATTATTTCGTTCTTCATTGTTTCATGACTAAAAAATTAATCATCATAATTGTTACTTTTCTTTTACGCGCATCTATTATCAAAATTCAGATTCTTGTTGCCGATATCGCAATTTTTTTCATATGCGACACATTGACGATGACACTAAGAATGCACACAAATGTATGTAAAAAGATAAGAAGAATATAGGAAGCATTCGGATTCGTTGGAAAACGAATAAACATAAAATGCTCTTTCCTTGAAGACAAAAAAAATTCTAAGAATTTGCGTTGTGTTGTGCATTTAGTATTATTCTATCCAAATTGAAATAATCTTTTTTGTTTTCCATCTAATGTAGTTCGAGCCAGTATACGTGCAGTTTTATCACATCTGAATAAAAATAATATTTTTTTCATCTGATATAGTTTGATTTAGTATTGTTTTAGGCCTCAAACATACTAGAGAATAAAAGAGCTTTATTTCCGATTTAAATCACTACCTTTCCATTCTGTGACGATTAATCGATTAATGAGAATAAAGTATATCCACTATGTTGTAGTGAAAATGTATGAATATAGTGTATTTTTCAAGCAGTAAAGAGTTTTATCATTATTATTTGCCCGGGCATTCTTCAGAAATGCATAATCTGTAAAATTTTTAATGAATCTAATATTCTAGATTAAACAGGTTTCGTAGTCGTCCTATATTTCCTGTAATTCTAATATATGTGAAAGTAGTCCTATAATGTCCTGTTTTTCGAAGATTTATCCTATATTTCCTATATTTGCTAAAAAGTGAACATTTTTTATGAAATGATTTACATTTTGTCGACAGAAGACAAGCGTGCTTCTTCACGTATAACTGGTTTCCTCAACAGTGATACAAAATAAAAACTATTAGTAATATATCGATACTCTGGAACTCACTATATTGTTTATTGTCACCATCCATTCAGTTATTGTTGCAAACTTTTTATGAAGATGACTAATCTCTATTTTAAGAATTTACATTGAATTGTGTATAATATTGTGTTATTAATAATTAATGTGAGATCTAATGCATATCTTCCTGAACATATGTATCGCAAGTCAGTTCTTCGCATAACGATCGTCTTAAAAATAATAAGCAAAAATGTATTCGTCTAATTCAAGCTTAATATTGCAAAATTTACTAGTTATAGAAAGTTTTTCAAGTCTTAGCAAGTGGCTTCATTCGCTGAATCACTATAAACGCAAAAGAGAATTTCACACTTAGTTCTTTTTCGAGATAGAGCAAAAAACGATGAAGAAAGTAGACGCTAGTGTCTTTCACCTTTCATATCTCGCACTACAGCTATGAAAGGACAGTTGATGCTAGCCGTTATCAGGACAGATGATTAAAATATCAGTGTACTATATTTTCATGAAGAAAGCATTGATAGTGATTAAAAAGCGTATCATTGTAGTTGTCTTTGCTACAACTACTATTTATAAAAATTTTTTTCAAACATCTAACTAAAATGTTATGTCTAAATGAAACTTCTGCAATATCGATATCAAAACAAACAATCACACTACTGCATTATTTTTATGAGGGTGGGTGTGGGTGTGGGGTGTGGGTGTGGGTGTGGGTGGAGTGTGGGTGTGGGTGTGGGTGGGGTGTGGGTGTGGGTGTGGGTGTGGGTGTGGGTGTGGGTGTAGGCGTGGGTGTGTGGGTGTGGGTGTAGGCGTGGGTGTGGGTGTGGGTGCGGGCGTGGGTGTGTGGGAGTGGGCAGGCGTGTGAGTGTGGGTGGGTCTGGTGAAGCGTGGGTGTGGGTGTCGAGAAAGAATATACCCACACCCACACACCCACACCCAACACCCACACCCACACCCAACACCCACACCCACACTCACCAACACCCACACCCAACACCCACACCCACACCCACACTCACCAACACCCACACCCTGAAAAAAATAGAAAAAGCAATGATTGAAATGAATACATTTGTTAAAGGATAATAAGATAAAGATATGAAAAAATGCATGCAAGACAACGCTGGACTATAATAAATGAGAAGTACCCATGAAAACAGACGTCATACAATCATGAATTTACTTTAAAAGAGAAAAGATAAACTATATGAATATTTTCCATCTGTTCACTAGTATGTTCCATAATAAAATAAATCACGAATAAATGCTATAATTTTTGTTATTATGATTTTGTTCATACAAAAAGAAATCTCATCATTTGATTTTCCTTTTGCTGCCTACATGTAATCACAAAAAAAACACGCAATGCAATAAAAATGAACATATAAATATAATAAAAGGAGCAAAAATTATAGTAATAAGTCTTTCACTAATAATTATTCTGTTTTTTTTTCCTTAACTTTACCATTAAATATATCCATATGCTTGAAGACTCGATAATGTCAAGTAAGCAATCCAAAGAATTAGAAAAAAGATAGAACATATATATTTAGGTATTGTTGGTCCACCTAAAACTAAAATAAAAGAAACAAGAAATAGATTGTTTTTTCTCTCTACCTAATTCTGCTTTGCCAAAAACACCCAAAAATCGACGAAGTGTAAGTACGATCATGCAAAGAATACCACAGATAGAAAAGATGAGTGCACTAAATGATAAATCACCTGCTTTGACTGTAAATGGAAGATTCTTAAAAGTAAAAACAATTTATTCGTTTTTTTTTGTAATCGAATCTTCTCATTTTCTTACTTTCGATTTCCAATAAATAGCAGCAATAAGCCATGGTAAACCAAGACCCAGAAATACATTTACACTATTCGATCCTATAATATTTCTAATAGCATCATCAGCTGTTTTAGAATTTTTTGCTACCATCATTGATGCAAATGTATTAGGTAATGATGTACCAAGTGCAATAAATGATATAGCTGTTATACTATCTTTTAATCCAACAAGACAACCAAATATAGCAGCGACATCACGAACAATAGCGGTAAGTATAGCAATAAAAACAAATGAAATGAAAAATGTTAACCAACCACCAGCTATGGACGTTGGAGGTACAAAGGCAAACAGAACTTTCCAAAAAACTGAAAGTAAATGACCAACATAATGAACAAATTTAGCTGTTTCTAAATCTCCACCATTTGCACTCATAGCTTCAATAAATTGTTGTCTCCATGTTGTTTTTGTTACACTTAATTTATCAATATCACATTGAACAAGTGATGCCATTTTCTTTGCCATTGTTGTATAATCTAAATAGTTTGAAATCAAATTTGCTTCTTGTTTTTTATCTCAAAAAAAATAGCTTTACCATGATTATTTATAATTGTTACAACTGTTTTATTGTGTTTTCCTATTTGTGCACCACCGGTTGGATTATATAATTCAACTGCAAAACTTATATCTTTTTCTTGCTCAGGATCATTCATAATTGGTATAGCTATAACTTTTGATATTTCATTATGTTCAAAGATTAATTCACTATCAATAGCTAAAGAGCATACAAAAAAAAAGAGTATTAATTTTTCGTTTCTGAATATATTATCGTAGAAGATACAAAATTAAAGAAAATTGAAATAGAATTTTAGTAGACTTGGAAATAGTGAAATTACTAGCGTGAGACCGTACATACTACTCGGCGGTTTTCTCCTTTAACGTATGACCTCAAAGCTTTAACCTTTCACGCAGTAAGAGCCATATAGACATCCCACATTGTGTATATAGATAGTCTACGGCCTCATATTCTTATATGACACATATTTTTATACTTCATTAGCTTTCGGCCTTATAGCCTTATATTCCTTTGTAGCAATATCCCTTTATTGCCTTACTTCCTTCAGGACCTATGGGTACCTCCATAGGGTGACCCTTAAGGCCCTCCCCCTCAAAAAAGTCACTTTTCGTCAGAATCATTGAAATTGAGATAAATACATAGGAAGATAGCGTGTCATATGCTCTTTCATAAACGATAAAAATGTTTCTTCGATATCTTCTATTTTTCTGAAAAAGTTTTGAAGATTTTTGACAATTCCTATTCCAAAAACCAGCAGTTTTTGAAAAAATTCAAAAATGTGTGTCTTTTTTTCTCAAAGTGGTGTTCGAACGACGCATCTCTAGCGAAAGTCAACTATAAAGCGATACTAAGTCAAATATTTTTTTTTTGTTTGAAAGAGCATCAAAAACTACAGTGCTTATGAAAGCCCCTTTTTTGATAAAGGAGCGTCATTTTTTGAGGGATTTTGAGTTATTGAACTTGTGAAGCCTTTTTTTCTTCATTAAGATAAGAATAAAAAAAACGGTCCTCATAGGCACTGCATCCTGACATGCTCTTTCGTATGAAAAAACAATCAACCATATTGAATGAACATCCATGGAGATTTTTTTGGAGACACGATAAGCTATTTTTCGACCCTGGTTTGGTTCGTATCTACCTTATACTTCAGGATAGGAGGCTGAAAATTTTACCACAGATGTCCTTTTACACTTCCAACATATCTTCAAATTTTCATGGCATCTCAATGTTCCTGAGCTGAGATCGATTTTTAAGCGGATCTTTTAGAACCTATGAACATCCCCATACAATCGTCCTTGAGGATCTATGGGTACCCTCTCCGTAGGATAGATCTTTAGGGCCCATGAGGTGCATTTAACCTTTGACCCGGCACAGACACACGCAGACACTGAACATTATACATATAGATTAGAATATTCTGAAAATTTCAACCGAAAAGAATATTCTATATCATCGAGTTATTGAATTTTCAAGTAAAATTGTTGTTTTTTATGTTAAAGACCTATTTTTGAAAATTCCATATCTTGACAAAGGAACATTCTTTTCAGTTGAAATTTACGGGATATTCTAAGAATCATTGGACCTATTTATAGGCAAAATCGTAGATCAAAATTCTATAATTCGATTTTCCAGAAACTATTGACAAATAAGCTGGAAATTTAGTAAATTGGTCATAATTCAGTACAGAAACACGTAGTACAATAAAATATGGAACGTACACAAATGTATACAAACTCCGTATTTGTCAGTCTCGATAGATAAATGTTCAGAATAATATTTCTATGATTTGATACATGATACATCGAATACGTGAAATCTCAAGTTTCATAAAATGCTTTATTTTAAAAACAAAGCTCAAATTTATACACAATGATGTTCAAAATTGATCATATATTACATAGAAAAATAGCAAAAAATCGAAACATTATAAATGGCTTCCAATATGAATTGACTCGTATCAATAGCGCTGGTAGTTTAGAGTTAAACAGTTGACTACTCTCTAAATGCCATTCAACTGTGATATACTGACAGTTATTCTCTCAGTCGATAATATATTGCCGATTCATATGAGTGTGGCGATAGTACAAACAAATATTTGAAATGGTTTTTTCCTGTTCAAAAGTACAACGTACATGGTTTTTTATTGCAATATTTCCATTATAGTGGCGGATGAAAGTGTAGAGCACCAGTATTTTGAAGTCTTCTTTTCAACAGTAATAGACAAGAAGAATCTAAAAAAAAGTATTTCAGTAACTGGAAGGATTCTCTATTACGATTGATGGATGCGAATACTCCATCAAAACTACTTGTATGAGACTGTCTGGAAACCATGACGCTCAAAATCAGTTCTCTGACCTGTATTTGAAACTTTGACGGAAAACTTTTCTTTAATAGGGTGAATAATTCTGAGAAAAACAGAACATCTTTTACCTCTTCATGACTTTCCTTTCTCACACAGCGTTCAATTCATAGAAGACCCAAAAAGCATTTTTCTCTTTTTTTAATCAAAATATCAATGTTTGTCTTGTTTTACACAAACCTATCTTTCCTAGCAAGTAAAGTTTTTTTTTCCAAAAGACTTTTGAATGTTTCGCTTTGTCAGACATACTCATCTAAGCATTTGGTTGTAGTATTTGGATCCATTCATCCTAATAGAGAATCATTTTCAACTACTCAAATTATTTCTAGTTGTTAAGATCAAAAAAGAAAAACTCAAACAAGTTTTGTCCATCACTAGAATAGCAAGTTTATGGTGAAATAAACTATGAAACATAAGCTATATTGTCTTGACATATTGAAAAAATAAAACTATCTGATAACTGTAAGATCAATGTTGAACGTAAACGATTGTATTTTACAAATTACTCATAGAAGATAGATTATATATTATTATTAACTTATCGACTTGTTAAAATTCGTTTGACTTACGTTCATAATCTCTTATTGCTCTAGCATCAATATCTTCTGTTCGATAATTAACAGTAATTCGTCCATCGGCACCATTAACACGTACAACTTTTATTTCTGTTTTTCCAACACTTTGTTTACATAAATTAATTGTTTCTTCAAATTTAATAAAACCCGGTTCTAAAATAAGCAGAAAGAAATAAAATATCTGTTCGTTTTTTTTTTGTATGAAACTTGTTTACCATCATCATTAATAATTGTCACAATTGCAACTGTTTTTGAACCTAATTTTGTATGAGCTCCTTCACCGTTAGGTAATGATAATTTAACCAAAAATGTTTCATCTGGTTCCCATTGCTGATCATCAATAATATAAATAGTTACTTTTTTTTCTTGTTGACCACGTTCTATGGTAAATTCTTCAGATAATTTAATATAATCTTCACCAGCTATTGCTGTACCATCAATTGTATCAAGTCTATAAATGAATAATATAAATACATAATTATATATGTCTTAATCAAACAACAGTAGAGTATATGAGAATTTGTTTAGTATGAAATAATGTTTGTGCTTATTAAGAAATGTGCAATAGAATAAAATAAAAACAGACATAAAATGCAGTTTTTTTTATATAAAGCTATTTTAATTCTATTTCTTATTATATTTTTCGACAACAGGTTTGTTGGGATATTTTGAAAACTTCAAATAATGGTTCCTGAGTCAAAAAGTATAAATCGATTCCTGCCAGAAAGCACAGAAATCCATCAGAAATTCTCCGGTTGGTTTACTTCTTTCATTTCCTGCGATTTTCAATGTTTTCCTGCAGAATACGATTACTTTTTCCGTATCTTCCTGCAGTATCCGTTCTCGCGAATCATTGACCTGAGGTCAGTCAAAAAAGGTATCAATGCATAAGCGAATGAATATAGATACCTGAATCGAACATCGACATCAATCGGACCAATTCGTTCAATTTTAACTTCAACTTTTTGTTCAAATTCGAGTACAGCATATGCAACGGCAGAAAATTGGATTGTTGGTTGATCATCGATTTCTTCCAAAATCGATGCTGATTGATCATCTTCCATTGAATTTCTTTTATCCATTGCATTATATGTCTGTTTTGATATTTATATAGATATGAAAATTATTAATATGTAAAAAACAAAAAGGAAAAAGACTTTCTTTTTTTTATTTATATTTACGAACTTCTTGAAGTTTGTCGGGTAAATTGGAAAATAAAGATTTACCACCAGTAAGCATTCGTGTACCTTCTATTCGATATTTCATAGATGGTCGATGCATGTTTTCACTTAATTTATTTGCAAATAATTTTGATTTATCTTCCAATGATAAGTTAGTTGATTGACCAAGATTCTATTTATTATTTAAAAGAAAACAATGAATTCTAAAATTTGATTAACTTACACTTAAAAATTGAAGAAGTTCATCTGTATGAAAATCAACTGCACTATCAGTTCCATCTACCTCAGATGGTGCTAAAGGTGATATGACATGTATTTAATTAATGTTAACAAAATATTGACACATTATACTTAAATTAAGTGTTTGTTTCTCTTCTTCGATGTCAATTTTGCTTGAATCAAAAGAATTCTTCTCAATCTAATTATATACAAAGAAAAATGGTTAGTTAACTTAGTGGTTTTTGTTTTTATACCAGATAAGATAATATAACAATCAATGGAAACAAAACAAATGTAATGACTGCTTCCCAAAGATCAATAACATCTTTTGATATTACCGATAACATGATGAATAACCAAATGTATGCAGATAAACCAAAAGAGAATGTAAGCTATATTAAGCAGTATTATTATTATGTGATAAATTTCAATAAAAATAATATTTACTAAGAAAACATGATATGACTTTATTCTTCTTGTTTCAGGAGAATTAATAGATGCAATACATAGAGCAGAAATCAATAAAAGATTGTATGCAGCAGAACCAACAACTAAAATAATTATATTATTTACAATTAAAATCGAAACCTTATATTCTCAGGCTAAAAATAGAAAGCCCTGTCTCAACTAATTTATTAAAAAAATATGATATTTTTGCGAAAAAATTAATTTCTCAATCGTTTCATAAGAGGTGATCCGTAAGAAACTTTCAGAGAAAGGAGGGACGATCTACCATTTCTGAACATCCAGACATTTATTATAAAGTTTTCCCGATTTTTTTCACATAATCATCCGCGAAATATTGAAGCTTAGTTTGTTTGGACGAACATTTTTAAATAAGAAATGAAGTAAAGATTATGATATATAAACAAATAGTTATTTTGTAAAGCGATTATTTGAGCATTGTTATAGTTTCGACTGCCATTGATATTGAACATACTTCTGTTTTTCTATGTTGAATATACGTTTAAAAAAAACAAACACAAAACTTTACAATCAATTAGATTCGTTTATGAAATGTATGTTCATTCACTTGCATTTTTGATTTATTCATGTAATGAACTATTATTCAATAAAAAGTTTATCAATCCAGTAGTTACGTTGAGACAAAAATATGGAACTCAGATGAGATTTTTGAACTTCATGATACTAATACAAAATGCGTTAAGTGAAAAATCTCCTGAAGACTATTTTTTCCAAGAATAATCGATCTCCAAAGAGATTATTTCGACATTTCAAGAAGAAGTTTATATTGCTGACTCTCTATTTTTTCTTTGCTTTGTTTGTATTTGATCATTATTTTTCTTTTACATGTTCCGTTTTTCTTAACTTAACATTGCTATAGTTGATGTGCTAACCATTCATTTAATTAGCAAATGAACCTGTTGTACAGATCCATCATATCTAGGATCCGAACCATTAGAAACTAAGTTACTAGGACCAAAATTAGAGCAAATTTACAGAAGTTATGATCGGAATCGGTACAAAAAAGGTCCTAGGACTGAAATCAAACAAATTTGATTGCGCACATCTCTAATCTCAATGCATTCATTATATATGCCGATA
This sequence comes from Rotaria sp. Silwood1, assembly GCA_905250075.1. Classification (NCBI taxonomy): domain Eukaryota; kingdom Metazoa; phylum Rotifera; class Eurotatoria; order Philodinida; family Philodinidae; genus Rotaria; species Rotaria sp. Silwood1. The sequence continues at coordinate 90,737 of CAJNOP010000813.1, forward strand.
AGCTCAGAAACACAAATAGTGATTATTTCTCAAAGTCATAATTTGATCAGTTCATTCTTCTATGTTGGTTATATGTCGACTGTGACAAATCAATGCATCACTATCCATTATCCTTGATATCTTTAATATAAAATTTGATTTTTGTAAAGATCGAGAACTGCACTATTTTAAATATTCATGATCGTATTCTAGTCAATCAAATTTCAATGAAGGTTTTGGAATGTTCTAGAATAATGTAATTTATCTCATTAATATCGTTCAGTGTCTTCTTCCGTTGGCAAGGAACTGTTGGAACGCAGTTTTACACCTGTTGTCCTCAGTTGCTATGAATAAACCTTAACATCGGCTATTTTCTTCGAAAATATATGTCACAGGCAAAATTGAATTTTAGGCAAAATTAGTTTTTTCGTTGG
>CAJNOP010000814.1:0-25336 GCA_905250075.1 Rotaria sp. Silwood1
TTACAGTCATTATTTAAATGGTATGAATTTAAACTTGGTGAAAAACAAACTGGAGAGCTTTTAGCTGTATTTGAACTTGTTGAAGTTAATCCAGTAAGTTCACCTTAAAAAAGAAATTTGTCTCACTCAAAGATTTCGAATTTTTTATTTGACAATAGGAAACACGAGAAGCTGAAACAACATTCGAACTTAAAGAAATTCCAATAACAACAGATAATTATCCACCGACAAGTTATATTACTAAGATTATGAAAAATAAAATTTATCAAATTCCGTTGTTACTGATACCTGCTTTTAAAACTTATCAAATTGAGGTAATTCCCATATTTAATTTTTAATTGAATAAAAATACGCCAGTATTTTTGAATAGATTATGTTTTGGGGTTTACGTGAATGTCGTACAATTAATCTTCAATCTATTCAAGAAGCTGAAGTAACAATTGAATGTGCTGGTGTACATGTAACAAGAACAATAAAAAATGTACAAAAACATCCAAATTTTGAATCATCACCTACTGAAGCAGACAAATATACACTTCTTATTGTATGAAAATAAAACAAATCAAACTATCTTTCATTTTTGAAAAATATGTTTTTCTTCTTTGTGTTTTACAGAATTTACCAAATGATGATAAATTTTGGCCACATTTAAGTATACTTTGTGTACAGCATCGTCTTTTTGGAATGAAAGAAATCGTTGGCAATCTAGTTGTAACTAATCTACAAAAATATCTTGAAAAACCTGTTCATCTTTTAACACCGAATGATCAAGCTGTAGTTGATACTGTGAATGAATTATCAAAAAGAATTCCATACAATTTTAATCGTGTTCGAAGATCGGTTATTGATACATATGAAGGTATATTTTTATGTTTTTGAATTTATATCTCAATTATTGGTTTCATTTTAGCTGCTTTAGTGGCACAGGACGAGAGTTTAGGAAGAACAAAATTAGATAAGTTTGAAAGCAATGCAGGTCGTGATAGAGACGATAGTGATAGTCAAGCACCAATTATCCATGCTGATTCATTGAGACAAGGAAAAAAAGTAATTAGAAAAAAAATATTTTTTTTATCAATAATTGTTCTCTTTTTTAACAAAAAATCAGAGAGGTGATGAATCGGGTAGAAAATCAGAGAAAGAAGAAGATGGTTTAAAAGAATCTGATTCGACACCTGAATCACCTAATAATAGAAAATATGGAAATGAACCTTTAACAAGATTAGAAAAAATAAAAAGAAATGATATGGAAAAAACAGCTGGATGGTGGCATAAATATTATGCATCAAAAGCAAAATTAGTATGGAATTATTTATTTTTTCTTGATTTTTCCTTTTTTTTATATTTTAATAGAATTTAATGCAACGATGTGCTATAGATATGGATGAAGGTTTAAAAGACAGTTATGATGCTTATGCCGAGCGTTTTGAAGATGAATCAAGTTTGTTTGAAAGCTTTTGTTTTTATTTGATTTCTCTCGAACGATAAATTTCTTGAAGCACTTGTTTCCAGAAAGTGTTTGAATTTATGGAATAGAGCTAAAGAAAAAGTCCTACGTGTTGGAAAAGCTCAGAAAATATTACGAAACGTAGCTGCTGAACGAATGGAACGGTTGGCAGATTCTGAAAAAGTAAAATTGAAATACCTTTTTTTACAAACAATATTTCTATGATTTAATATTTTAGTCGAAATCAGCTGTTGATGAAAGTTTAGATCTTATTGAAACTGATCGTCTTAAAGAATTAACATTATTACAAACATTTGATGTAAGAAAAACAAATTATATATTATTTAAGATCTTTTCTTTTTTTTTCGTTAGATAATTGAAACAGAGTTAGAAAATGTTTACGATTATGAAGGTTTTAATGATTGCCTTGATACATTTCCATTGTAAGATATTTTTGGGAATAGTTTCATTTAAGACATTCGTTTGTTTATTTAGATATAAAGGTAAAGGTTCAAGTCGATCAGATGAAGTTGGTGATGAAAAACGTATCTATGCGAAGTTTAAGGTTAGTATTTTATAATATTTATTCTTCACAGAAATATGCCACAGCTATAAAGTCCGTCGGATTGATCGCAGATTCTGACCCGTTCGGATCCAAGTCGGGTCCGGATCTGAAATTTTTTCGTCAGCCAGATCTGAGTCCGAAAACTTTGGACTCGATGGTCTCTGCCGTACACACGTCTCAGACGATTCCTCTGAGAAATGTGTAGAGTGTATTAGTAACGGAATACAAAAAATGGAAAAAAAGTATCTCGTATCTTCATAGCGGCTATCTTATTTCGATTGGAAAATTTCATAGAAAATATCAAAGTACGGTTTGATCGGGCCCGACAATTTTGCACCCGACTGGCTCTTCACAGCAATTGTATTTTTCAATGTAAACAATAAAATTGTACTTGCTCTCTTGTATTGTACAAATTGCCGAATGTTTAATAATTCGCATATCATGTATATCGCTTCGTACCAATGTCGTCAATTTTTCATCAAAACCAACGGTTCAAGTGGTTTGCTCTTTTTTTATCAAGTTTTATATAATTTTTCTATTAAATCAATATTTTCAGTCTTGAAGAGATTGCTATCAACTCCAATAAGACAGTTTTAATATGCCACAGTATATTGTGTCAGATGGCTTCACACTTTTCCTATGGGTTAAGTCTTTTAGCTAATGACTATTTTTGTGGCGTCATCTTTAATAAATAATCAAACTCGAAAACTAAGCAAAAACAGACAATGTGATTGGTACAGGTGACTTGAGCGTACTTATAATAACAAGGAGTGTGATTTAGACTGAAATCTAACATTTTTCTCAGAATTTAAAAAACTTATGCATTGAAATGCAAAACATTAAGCAGAAGAATCATGATTAACCGCGATGCACCGACGGTTTTTGAGCGGTTTGAACGACATGGGTATTGATTTTATTGGTACGCTCTAGTCGCAATACAGATAATGGATATGTAAGATCTCTACATCTAAGTTCAAATTAGGGCGAATAAGAAAATTGACAATCAATCCTAATAGCTCTCTATTGTACGAAAAATATCAGACTTAGGAAACTGTTTTGCCCGTGTCTCTCATACAGATATCGTTCGTCGTCAGACGGAACGTTTCTTCTTTCGCGTTAAGATAGGCTAAATTAGAGTTCTACAGCGAAGCTATACATCGGAGAACTGGTATCTAATATTATCTCCTACTCGACAGTTAGTAAAAATTCATTGTCATTGGATATTTTTAAAGGACATAATCTATCAGAAGCATGCATTGCATGAATAAATTTTCTTGACAGATAACAATGATGAACAGGCTAAGTACACAAAAAATCAAAATGTATGCTCACAATGATAAATGGTTCATGTCTATAAATGACCAATCATCTCATTTGATTGAGTAATTACATTCGATTTTATAGACACCAAGTATGAGTGAGGAGAAAAGCATCAAAACTATTGGAATTTTCCTAGTATTGATGAATAGAAGTCGACAAGTTCAGTTCTACTGTCCGTTTCAAAATATAGTGTGCACCACTGTTTTTTAAATAACTCAAGAACGCAACGAGCTAGAGACCTGCTATTTTCACCAATCGATAGATGAGACAGAGGGACGTCTTTTTTTCAGATAATATGTAAGGCGAAATCCTTTTAAAATCAGTCATCTCTAAAGAACATGGAAAAGAATGCATGAGAATGACCTGCTATCCAGATGAAATTCTGATTTTGACCTTTGATTTAGATAGACGAACTTGAGATCTATAGCTTAAGATACAATGCACTTTCTTACTTTTCCTTACGTTTTCTTCGAAATGTCCAACTATCATAAAAAAAAGGCAAACAGATAGTAAAAAATCAGTAAAATTCCCTATTATCTGTGTATGTAAATACATGGTTTCATTTGGTCAACGTTAGAATGCAATAAGAAAAGTATTTGCATTGCATCTTGAACTGTAGATCTCAAGTCCCTCTATCTCAATCAAAGGTCAAAATCAGAATTTCATCTGGATGGCAGGACATTCTCATGCATTCTTTTCCATGTTCTTTAGAGATGACTAATTTTAAAAGGATTTCGCCTTACACATAATCTGAGAAAAAGACGTCCCTCTATCTCATCTATCGATTGGTGAAAATTTCAGGTCTCTAGCTCGTTGCGTTCTTAAGTTATTTAAAAAACAGTGGCGCGCGCTATATTTTGAAACGGACAGTGGTTCACATTTGAGGAACTCTTTAAAAGGTTCTCGGATCTGAACTGATCTGTTCGAACAACTTTTGTTCTATATTTAAAAAAACATATTCGAGTTAAGGAAACTTTTTTTCTGTTACTGAAACGTCGTTCCCGAAACCGAACAAAACTTTCCGGACAACTCAGTTCTAGGAACAAAACTATTACAACAGACCAGTTCCTATCAGAGGAACTATTTGAAAAGATCTTATAATACTTAAGTACAATCTGATTTGCTCGAACATTTGTTTTGACAGGATCTGATCTCGTTCTACAGTGCTTTTGCTTATTTGAGTTGAACTTTGATCTGGAGCTGGTCAACTCCTAGTTACAATTTAGCTCTTGTCTTTGCTTGTTTTTCGCATAATAATAAATAATCACTTGTCGATCATTGCTTTCATTCTGTAGAATTAATACATATTATTAATCTCTGTTTAAAAAAATAATGACCGTGGATGTTTTTGCAATAACTCAAGAACGAAAAGAGCTACAGAAAAAATCAACCATTTTTACAAAGCATCTAAAAACTGTAGAGAAATTATCTGTGGTTCAGATCAAATTTTGACAAAAAATAAGAAAATTTGCTTAAAAATTAAGAGAAATCCATATTTTTTGAGGGAATAAATAGACAATTTTATTGACTCAACATTAGGATGTGTGAAGATAATCATTCGATTTATATCTTAAACTATAGATCTGAAGTCCCTCAATCTAAATCAGATATCAAAACCAAAATTTCATCGGAATGACAGACCGTTTTCATACATTTTTTTGCAATGTTTTGCAGAAATGATTGATTTTAAAATGCTTTCGTCTTATATAATATTGGAGAAAAAGACGTCCCGATATCTTCTCTTTCGACTAGTGAAAACCGCAGCTTTGTAGCTCTTTCCGTCCTTGAGTTATTGCAAAAATATTCACGACCATTATTTTTTTAAACAGGCGTTAGTAGAATTTATTAGATCTGCTGCATTATGAGTATGAAAAATCATTCTTTGTAAAATTCTATTGTAACTATTTTCATTATTTTAATTTTCATAATAATAAAAATTAGTCAAAAACAATATTGCGATAAACTCTCAATGCTTTTTTTTTAGTCTATTTATCAGTATAAACATTCGATATTTTTTCGCCACGAAAACTTATTTGCGCTTTTTCTTCATTATTTATTTCTTGTTCAGGGTAAATTTCGTATTCAAGAAATTCCAAAGAATGGAACAGATTGTATGTCTCCAATGTCTATTAATCGAGCTCTTTCAAATCCTCAAATGCAAGCACTCTTAAGATCAAAAAGTGGTTCAAATATGCCAACAAATCAACTAATGCTTCAATTAGATTTTAATAAAAATCCCATAACACTAAAATGTCGATTGTATATAATAAAAGCTCTATTATATCGTGCTTGGGATCAATCAGGAAAAGCAGATCCATTTATAAAAATTGCATTAAACAATGACACTATAATTGATGATGTCGACGGAAAACTTCTTAATACATTAGAACCTGTTTTTGGCAAGTGAGTATTCAACAAAACAAAAAACAAAAAGATAATTTTTTTAATTTTTTATTTAAATAGATCATATGAATTTGATGTTCAGTTACCTTTTCAATCTTTAATCCGCATACAAATATGGGATTGGGATATGACAAGTTCCAATGATATGATTGGTGAAACAAAAATTGATATTGAAAATCGTTGGTTTTCATGTCATAGAGCAACTTGTGGTTTACCAAAAAGATATGACAGGTCTATTAAACAATCTAAATTAATAAATAAACATTCGATTTTTCTTATATTTAGTGCGGGTTATAATACTTGGCGTGATACAAAAAAACCAACGATAATTTTAACTGAATTATGTCGAACAACAAATATTAATGTGCCCGTTTATACGGCAGATTTTCGTTCAGTAACAGTCGGCGATAAAATTTTCGAATGTGATCCTGCATGTGTTGAATTTGTCATGAATACAAAATCGCCCGTAGATATATTGTATCGAAAAGTTCATCATGAATCAACCGAAGAATATATACGACAAAATACAGCATTGGCTGCTCTACATGCATGGGGAAGAAAAATCAATCAGGTAAAAAAAAAGTATCTTTCGATTTTTTTATTTCTTTTATTATTCACCTTTATGTAGAAATGTGCTTTGGTTGCTGAACATATTGAATGTCGATCACTTTTTAATCCACAATTTCCTGAAACTGAGCAAGGAAAATTAGAAATGTGGTTAGATTTTTTTCCAATGTCACGACCACCTTCAAATGCTATGATTGATATAACACCATCTAAACCTACTTCTTATCAATTACGTGTAATTATCTGGAATACAACGGATGTAGAATTAAATGATGAAAATTTTGTTACGAGAGAGAAAACTTCAGATATTTATGTTAAAGCATGGATCTTAGGAGAAAGAGTTGATGCACAACAAACAGATATTCATTATCGGTTCGTTTTATTCATTAAAATTAACGAAATAAATATATAATATATATATATATCCTTTTTAATAATAGATCATTAACAGGCGAAGGAAACTTTAATTGGCGATTTCTATTCGATTTTGACTATTTAGATATAGAAGAAAAGATTGTTTTTGAAGCAAAAGACTCCGTATTTCAAGTTGGCAATACAACAAAAAAGATTCCACCAAGAATTATTATTCGTGTTTATGATGCAGATTTTTTTTCAGCTGATGATTTTCTTGGTTTGTTTATTCTTTATTTATCATTGAATAAATTATAATTCTTCTAGGTGAATGTGTTCTTAATCTGACACATGTACCACTCGGTGTTAAAGTACCAAAAAAATGTAAAGCTGATATTCTACTTAATTCAAAACATAGAGGAATTAATTTATTTGCTAATAAACGTATTGCTGGTATGAAGATTTGATTTATTATTTTTTTGATTGAATTTTCTTCAATTCTATTTTGAATACTTAGGTTGGTGGCCAATGATTGCTCCATTGAAAGAGGGTGAAATTCGTGATAAAACTTTATTAGGAGTGAGTCAACACTAAATAAACAAGAAAAGAAAATCAAGATCTTACTTTTTTTATTGTAAAAGGGAAAACTTGAAGCTGAATTTTCACTTGTTACTGCTGAAGAAGCAGAAAAAAATCCAGTTGGAAAAGCACGTGAAGCACCAGAACCACTTGAAAAACCAAAGTTTGTTTTAATATTTGATTTTATAAAATAAATTCTATTTATTCTAGTCGTCCAAAAACATCATTTCTTTGGTTTACATCACCATGGAAAACATTACGTTATGTTATATGGCGTAATTTCAAGTGGGCAATTATTCTTGGAGTCCTTATTTTTATTGGTGTTATTTTTCTTTTACTTGCTGTTTGGGCACTCCCCGGTGAAATCGTTAGACAAATAGCAACTAAAATTTTTAAAAATAAATAAGTGACATTGTAATTATTTATTTTCAAAATTATCATATTATATTTTTCATAATATTTTTGTGCATGTTCATTTTAATTTAATTCTTTCCTTATAAATACTTTGTATTATTTTTTAAAATAAATAACAGAGATAAGTTCTAAACATCTTACGTTGATTTGAACACATTTGATGTTAAAGTGAACTTTTTTTAACAAATGAAACTAATATTGATCAAACTATTTCAATTCAATTCTTCATAATTATCGTTTCTTTACTCTTGTTTTACAACATATAATTCTTCTTCAAGTACGATTAGTCTTATTTTTTGCATCTAAAAATTTGGCACTTGTTTAAATTTAGAGTCTCTCGTTTCTAGTACTCCCTTTTACATATTCATTCTTACTTATTAAAACGTTCTCTCGATATGACTGTTGTTAGAGAGTGTGTAATAGTGATTTAAATTGTTGTTTTTTTTTCTCAAATATTGACTATAAAAAGAAACTCATTAGAGTTTTTTTAATCTTAAGTAATACAACATTTCTGTGTGATCATCATTAATCTCAGCTGTCAAGATTATACGAAGTTGTATTCTTTTATTTTTATGCAAACACATACATAAAAAACGTTTTCCTTGTATCTTTTTTCTTTTTCAGATTTACGAAATGTGGATTTCAGAAATGTGGAGGTTTGTCGTAAAAAATATAAAGTTCATTAGGAAATCAGCAGATTTTTATTTGAAATAGCGGAAGCATATGCCAATTCTTTTGCGAACAACAATAAAACTTCTGCTGAGAGAAGCGCTTTTCAATCTGTCATATTAACTTGGTAGCGAAAATATTTTCTTAGAAATCTATGTCAAATGAAAAAGAAAAATATAATTATTTGATAGTCAATCATTTCATGGTCGTTTATTAAAATATGCATAAAAAAAGTAGAAAAAAATGGTTAATTGGTAGTTAGAGCCCTTGGGATTGGTCTCGGACTCGGTCGGGTCCGAGTTCGAAAATTTCGGATCCATCGGGCTCTATTGATAACTCAATATGAATTAAAAAACATAAGTTTATATCAAACATAAGTTGTTTGTCGGGTGATTTGTAGCACTTTTGGAGCATGATTGTACTTTTTTTTTTGAAAAAAAGAACTTTGTTCAAAGAGATGTGAGTAATTTAGGAAATAATTATAAAATTAATGTACAATAGTAGTTAGTGTTTACTTTTTAAATTAAGATTGTGGGTGTGACTGTGTTTGAACAGGTGAAAACGTGATTCAAGAAAATCATACGACATGCTTCGATCGGTCCGAGATCATCTTCAGGTATGCTTAGAATCAATATAACTATGTTAATTAGTCATGAACAATATGGAAAATCAAATAAAGAGGGTGTGGATGTGGGTGTGTGAGTAGATATTAGCCGTTCACGACAACGGTTGTTTCTATCATGTCATGACTATATCAGGTGGTATCTTAATATTATATCTACATAGAGATGTAATTCCTAAGTAAAACAAGACATTTGAGGGTGTGGGGTGTGGGTGTGGGGTGTGAGGTGTGAGTGTGTGGGTGTGTGGGTCTGTGGGTCTGTGAGTCTGTGGGTCTGCGGATGCGTGGGTGTGTGGGTGTACGTATGAGTGGGTGTATGGGTGCGGGTGTGAGTGTGGATCTCGGTCAACATAACACCCACACCCACACCCACACCCCACATCCCACACCCACACCCCACATCCCACACCCACACCCCGCACACACCCATACCCACACACCCACACCCACACCCACACCCACACACCCACACCCCACACCCCACACCCCACACACACCCACACCCACACCCACACACCCACACCCCACACACACCCACACCCACACCCACACGCTAAAGGAAAACAAGGTACAGATTTGTCGGGTCAACTATCAGAGTACTACGTATATCTAAGATGATTCATAAAATGGTATCAAAATGTGGCATTTGCATTGATATTTGGAACATTAATAGTGAGTAGCATAGGCGGCGGACCCATTAGGCTTGGGGAGGCTCAAGCCTCCCCTAAAAAACGGAGAAGGCTTAGGGAGGCTCATTTAATTTGAAAAAAGTTGTAGATCTCATCTATAATGTAGACATTTTTACAAGTTTTGAGAAAAGTAGAATCAGAAATAAATTATCAACAGACCACCTATTAGTACCAGATTTTTTTTGTTTTTAATTTCACCTCTCATCATCCTCATCCTCTGAAAAAAATTTTGAGCCTCCCCTAGATTGAAATCGTTCCGCCGCCGTTGGTGAGTAGCTATTTTGTATACAAAGAAAACTATGCAACAGGTGACATAAACATCCTAGTTTTGTGAGAATGTCGTGCGATCTTTACTCCTAGGTGTGTCCTCCGAGAATCTGAAATCTGGTCCGAGACAACAATCGACAAGTCATTTGAAGCGCAAACTAGCTGATTACAAGCTGGAAGAAAAGAAAGGATCTGACTGCGATGTCCGACGACGATGTGTAGGTTGTTACAATAAAAATAGAAAACATCAATCAAGAGAAGCGTGTCATTCAACAACAAAGAGAATCACAACTTTCTGTTCTGATTGTAACAATTTTTTTTTGTCTTGATTGTTTTAACGAGAAGCATCATGCTCTGTAATAAATGATTTTGAAAATAGCGAAGATACAAAGCAAATCACACACTACTTGTGACCTTCCGCCTAAAAATAAAAGAAAAGAAAGTGTTTTTCTATTAAGTTTCTTGCTAAAATATAGTGGAGTCCACTGATGGATCTCATCGCGTCGAATGGGCTAAACTAATCGTAGTTATTCCAATGCCCAGTGCTCTCAAAAATAATACCAACAATAATCATCATTGACAAAAAATAATTTGTGTTCTTTAACACTATTACATTAGTTGTGATGCATTCTATTGACAACTGACTAGAATGAAAATGTTTTTTTAAAATTCTATAGTTATTATCATGAAAAACGGTGATTGAGATTAACACATTTTAAACCAGCATTAAAACAAGAAAAAGAAGTAATAGAAAAAAAAACTCTAGTACCATTTAATGAAGTAGTCTCTATTTGACGGATTCTATCAATAGATTTTGTGATGCATTTTTCTGTTGTATGAAAGGACACTGATAGATTAAGATGAATAGATATAACTGATAATAAACGTTATATCTTATGTCATTTTCTGGAATTTGTCATGTCAATAATCAATAAAATGGATTTGATATTGGATTTACGATTTAATATTTGCAATGAATTTGTTCAAAGATTATTTATCAGAGATGATCAATCAATATCAATGTGGTTTTTTGTAATCATTCATTATTGATACTATATGAATAGCATGACTTATCATTCAGATCCTAGAGAAAGTACTGAGTTCAGGGTACCCATGTACTGAGAAAGTCCTAGCAGGGTACCCAATATGAATACTTCAGAAATTCTCAGTAATTATACTGTGTAAGTACTGCGCGTGGTTCCCATAAAAGTACCCTCACTGAACAAGTACTTGTATGGGTACTCGCATCTGTAATTTTACTGAGGAAAGCTATACAGGGTACCCTATAATTGTCGCGTTCTGTGTAGCAACTATTCATTCACCGTTTTCTTTTTCACGCACAGCTCCATATAAACAACTGGGTAAGACATAAGCAATTAATCTATTTTCATACTAATTTTTTCTAGATTATTTCTTGACTATTTCTTAGTCGAGAACATGCCGATCTTGATCGTAGATTAAGAGCTGACTACTCTGAAGTGATCTGATGGATACCTGACCAACTGAAGTCGGGTCAGATCTCGGCATTGTACCTGCTAAGTTTTCGAAATTGAAAAAATTCAATTGAATAAAATGGAAAAAAAAATGTAGTAAATTGCTTTGAGAGAAACAAAAATTAAAAAAAGTTAAAGGTCAGATTCGATCCTGAACATACTGAAATTTTTATAACAGGATACCTAGAAATACTAAATAATAGTACCCAATTGACTATCTGATCAGTACCTTCAAGTACCCAGTTACTACACATTTTGTCGCAAGGTACTTGTCAAAGTACCACTTAGATACCTGAAAGCACTTTTAAGTACTTTGGTATCCAAAAGTTCCTGTGACATACTGGTAACAAGGTACTTTTTGGGTACCTTTAACGGAGTACATTCTCTAGGGGATATTATCAACAATCGAGTTAAAAAATACACTTATTCATTTGAGATGAGATTGTATTCGTTGGTATGATGACTATAATCGTAATGAAATGATATTTGAGCTGCTTAATATGTATTCACATTTGAATTTCAATCATGATCCAATGAAACTATACGAAAACACGTGCAAATAACAATTGTTTTTATATCGATAGATTTTATTGCAAATATATATTATGATGACACTGAAAAAACACGAGAGATAATATTATTGATCTAATCTCTTTGTTTTTTATTTGTGTAGAGATTGATCATGTAATGTCAATCTTTTGTTATTTATTGTGAATTGACATACAAAGAAAAAAGCTTTTATTACATTGTCAATCTAGATGTAAGTTAAATGCTTTTTTTTACATTAATTTTAGGGAAAAAGATTATTTTTCTCGTCTAATTGGTTTTAATTTTATAGAGAAAATCAATTTTAAATAAAATTAATAAGTCTACTGAAAAAAAAGTACCAGTAATTATATACGATGAGTCGAGCTTCTTTTGTTAATATATATGCAATGAAAATCTACTCGAAGAAAAGCATCAATATTAAATTTTTATTTTTATTTACGAATCAAAAGATTTTTGGCAGATCGATTTTGTTTAATAATATGTTTCATTATCGTGAGATGAATATCTCTGATGAAGTCTTTGGTTAGTCATTATAAAAAAAGCTAGTTAGCGCAGCTTCTAAGGAGCTAAAATGTGGAACTCACGTACTTCCTTTAGACTTGTTATCCTAATATGTCATCAGTAAACTGAAAGATGTTTGTTGATTAAAATGATTCTTATAACTCATCACTGACATAAACAATATTTTATTATTTATTTGTATATGTCAAACTGCGACTATCTTTTTCGTTTGAGCGTGCCCGATTTTTTTAATTACTGTTGCTATATACTCGATAATAATCATTTTTATTGTTTTTTTTATTTGGAATTTTTTCATCATCAACTATTTCATAAATACGAGTCTTACAATAATGCACTTAATATGCATTAGCCATTCTCACAATACTTTTATACAACTCAATTAATTCATCAATAATGATATTGTTTCCTTCTGACACTAATAAAAAGATCGAATCATGTTTCTTGTATTGATTATTTCATCGGTAAGACAGATTAATATCTATTATCACTGTTCATCATTGATTTTCAGCATACAAGTTTCAATTCTTAGAAAAAAAGTTTGTTAGCGCGGCTCCAACGGAGCTGAAATGTGGAACTTACGTTTATCTTTTAAACCTGTTGTCCTGATGCCTGATTTTTAAACTCCAAAATAGCTTTTTTCGACTGTTTTTGAAAGCATTGATATATTATATAGAATCTATAGCCTTTATATACGCCGTTGTTGAGGTCTGTAATGTTCTCTCTCGTTGCTAGGTGTCTGTAGTGCGGGGGGAGGGAGGAAGCCGCAAAACTTCGAAATGAAAACTTACACTCACTCTTTTCGTCGAAAATATACGTGAGTTCCACGAAACATACTGCAATGAAAAATTTCTTCCATTAATTTTTGTTTAGTTTGAAGATTTCATTTTAAAACTTCTGACATAATTGTATCGGCAAACAAAGACCAAGACAAGCTTAACGTTTTAGTTACCGACGACGTATATATGCGTCATGAGCTTTATCATTGTCTGGAACAAACCCAATCATTAATAATCCGTATTTTTTAGGTTTTCTTCAGTTAAAAATAAGTGTCAGAGAACTGAAGCTTGTTATATCATCATTTTATTATGGGATATTTGCGAGGCGTGTTTTAAAAAAAGGAGCGTATGTGGGGTGGGATCAATTTGTTGTTCATATAGTTATCTTTTGTTCTTTTTCTTCTAAAGTGTATGCGTGCCACACATGCCGTAGGTTTCTCGTTTCCTCTTGTATTTGTGAATTATTCTGATGTATTCTGTTTTATTTTCTCACATTCTTTCCCTCTTACTTTTGATTTGACACTGGTATATATTCCAGAGTGTTCTTTTTGTCTAAGCCAGATATATGCAATGGTGATTTTTCTGAGCAGTTCAGTTTTGTTTTTAGTGTTTTCTTTAACTCATCCGATATCTCAAGATTATAATTACATATTGAACAAGCATAACAGCAAATCGAGACTTACTATATTTGTTTGTGAAAATGGGAACACGGCAACGTCATCTTTCAGATCAGGAAGTTGATGAAATTCCAGAAAAATTCTGGGTCAGAATCTGATCAAAATGATGAAACAACATCTTCAGCTCTCATAATTGAAACTAGAAGTTATTCAAGAATTAGTGGCAAAGTGCGACTCCAACAGGGTAAATGTTGGAAGGGCATTGAGTAATCATCCGTTACGACTGATGGTCAAGCATTTTCCTTCTCTAATTCCTTCAAATGATAGCAGTCAGACTCCTCGAAGAAGATGTTATGTTTGTGTCAACACTGAACGAATTTAAAAGAAACGAAGCGATACACGCTATCAATGTCTCAAATGCGGCATTGATCTGTGTGTTACCGATTGTTTCGAAGAATATCATACTTTACAACAGATTTAACCTTATATTCGTCAAATTCTGTCAAACTGGATCAGAAATAAAAAGTGATAAAAACTTTTGAAAGAATAGATTTTTCTTTCTTATACCGGTAACCAAAGGGTTAACAAATATTTCGATTGATAAACATAACAGTAATAAGTGTAACTATTATTTCGCTCTGTTGATATTCTAATGAAATACGTTGCATGTCGAAACTTAACATGTTATGTTCTATTATGAAAATATTTGAAATAACAATATTAAATATACGTATTCTTCAATCCTAAAAGTCGTTTTGTTTTACGTATATACTCTATAAACTTTGCTCTTTTAAAAACAATGATGAGTTAAATATAAGACATTACATTGTTAGGATATTAATTTTTGCTTTTTTCTTCAGATTTTTAGATTTTCACAGGGACCTATGATTCTCACCATTCAGTAGAGGACATTGGGGGCACATGTCAATATGCAAAAATGTTTTCTGAAAGTATTTTTCAGACTAATAGAAGACATGTCCGAGTACACACCTACTGAAAAAATTTCCTCTCAAAAAGGTGCTAATTTGTTCTTAATTTCGTCTAATAAAATTAGTCTGGAAAAATACTTTCAGAAAACATTTTCGCACATCGATAGTGTATTTCCGACTGTTCTGTGTTAAATGGGGAAAACCGCAGATCACTATGACTTTTTATTCGAAAGTTATATGCGTTTCGCCAGAATATACTTCTTATAAAATTCTGATATTAGCAACGCATTTGATAAAAGTAAAACTAAAACAATTGTTTCAACAGGACACTATTATCATGCTTAATTATACGCATAGGTTATTAAATCACAAAAGAATATTCATCTTTGTTTTCCTTGTCAATAGTTACAATGTTTGAAAAATTCATATAAAAATTGATGATATTATCATAGTATCTTCACTATTTTTATTATATGAAGGGTCAACAGCTGTATTTTTTTCATGAAAAAACAAGTCTGGATATCTAGTTTTTTCAGCTACAGAAAGAATTTGATCCGAAAAACCGATATAAGCTCTTGACAAGAAGTATGTAAAGCCATTGACAACTATTGCATTATCAATATATTTGGGAATAAAACATTTTCAATTTAACGAGCTCGAACTTTCTTATCTCAAGAGGATTAGTAATTGATAATATCTATTGATATATTGTGTATATATTTATTTTATTAAAATATAGATAATAAAACATTTTCTTTTTTATTTTCTTTAGTTTATTCAAAACAAAGGACAAAACTAAAAAAAACATTGATATCTTGTGCATCACAAAAAAAACCATAAATTTCATTTGATATTCTTCAAAGTAATTAAACAAAATAATAATAATGCTAATTGATCAAAGAGTAAGTATTCTTTGTTATTGTATGACTATCAATAAACATAGATGAAATTAAATATATTATTTTTAATCATATTTAGCAATTAAGTTTAACTTCCAAAGGATCAAAATTATTTCAACAAATAAATCGTTCAATAATTATGGTGTTGGCATCTATTATCATAATTAGTCTTACAATAACAACGATAACATTTGCTATGTTATGGAATCGCTCAAAATCGTCATCAAATTATATGAATTCTGTTCATAAAGGTACAATAGGTTATCCTATTCGTTTACCCAATGATGGAAAATATATTCAATGGACATTTTTACAATTAAATGATGTCTATGAAATGCTTCCATTAGATCAAGGCCGAAAAGGTGGTTTAGCTCGTGTTGCTCGTGTTCGACAATTATTATTAGAAGAAAATCCTCGAACATATACAGTTTTAGTTGGTGATTTTCTTTCACCATCAGCATTAAGCCAGTCAGAAATAAATGGAACAATATTAAATGGACGACAAATGATTGCATCTATGGATACATTAGGAATTGATTTTGTTATATTTGGTAATCATGAATTTGATTTAGATGAAAGAGAATTAATATCAAGAATAAATGAATCAAAATTTTCATGGATTAGTACAAATGTTTATAAAAGTGGAACAGATCAACCATTTTCATCAACGATCCGATATAAAATCTTAACAATTGACAAAATAAATATTCTGTTAATTGGTTTAACAATCAATGTAGATAGATCATATATTCGTATTATCAATCAAACATCACTTATTCCATTTGTTCAACAATTTCTTAAATCAATATCAAATATAGAATATGATGTTTTAGTTGCATTAACTCATTTAAGTCTGAAAATTGACATACAACTTGCAGAAAATATACCAGAAATTGATTTAATATTGGGTGGACATGAACATGAAAATTATTTTTTATCACGAGGTGTTAAATATACTCCAATAACAAAAGCTGATGCAAATGCATTTACTGTTTATATACATCGGTGTGCTTTTAATCTTGATACCAAACGATTTCTTGTTTATCAAACATTAACACAAATAAATTCCGAAATAGAAGATGAACCAAAAACAGCTGAAGTTGCTAATTATTGGTATGATTTAGGTATGAAAGGTTTTCAACAAATTGGACTTCAACCTAATAAAACAGTATCTTGTTTACCATCGAATATTGAATTAGATGGTCGTTCAACATCAATAAGAAATTTTCCAACATTATTAACAGATTGTGCATGTCAAAGTATATTAAAATCAACATCTATAAATGGAACAAAAATAGCAGTTTTTGTTTCAGGATCAATACGTATTGATGATATTCTTCGGGGAACAATAACACAATATGATATATTACGTGTTTTTCCTTTAAAGGATGATCTTTGGTCTCTTTCTGTACCTGGTTCATATCTTGCTAAGGTATTAACTAGTGTCATATCACTGAAAGGTACTGGAAGATTTCCTGCATATTGTGGAATTCAAACTCTTGATCAAGGCAATACTTGGATAGTAGATGATTTAGATATTTCTAAAACTAATCTTAATTATACTATTGCCACAATGACTTATCTCAAAGATGCAGAACTCAACAATCCAGCTGTTACTATTATGCAACATTTCAATATAACACAAAGACAAAGTTTAATGGAATATTTGCCATTAATATATCCACCATGTTAAACTCAATATAAACGAATTCTTCTATCAAATCCTTAAATATTATTAATAAACAATCACTTTCATTTTCTTTTATCGGTTTTTCAATACGGAGTAAACAAAGTGTGGGTGAGGGTGTGGGGGTGTGGGTGTGGGTGGGTATGGGTGTACTTGTGAAACGACATGGGGTGGGTGTGGGTGTGAGTGTGGGTGGGTGTGGGTGGGTGTTTGGGTGTGAGTGTGTGGGTGTGGGTGTGTGGGTGTAGGTGTGGGATTTGGGTTTGGGGTGGGTGGGGGTGAGTGTGAATGTGCGTGGGTGTGGGTGTACTTGTGAAACGACATGATGACCCACACCCACACCCTCAAGATAAAATTCGTATTGTACAATCCATTGAAGATTTAGGTAAATATTCTACAGCAAAAATTCATTCTTTTTGAATCTATCCAAATGAACTTTACATGAAATTGAAATCAAATTAATTTAATATTTGAATAAAACTATCATAAAATGCAAAAATATTGGAAGTTAGTTACTGAATAATAAATATAGTTCATCCCAAATTTTGTTCAACAGAATACTTTCCAACAAAATGTCAATTCTTATTTTTTGTTTTTGTTTATTTTAGGTCGTCATCTAGGTGGTGTTATGACAATGCAATGTCGTTTAAGTAGCTTAAAACATGATATGGCTGACATACAATCTAAATTTGATCAATTAGAAACTGAAGCATCAATATTAGAAAAATATCATTCTGATAAAGCAAGTGAAATATGCAGGCCATACGATTGGGAGGGGAGGAGGGGGAGGGAGGGAATTTCTCCCTCCTAAAATTTTGGAAGAAAGTCTCCCTGGAAAAATTTATCGTTTTTCTCCAGCGGATTTTCTCTTTGGAAAAATATTTTCGTTTTCTTCCAGCAGATTCTCTTTGGGAAAAAAATTTTTTCCCCCCTTTGGTCAAAAACAAACGAAATCTCTGGAAATATGTAATAAAGTTAAACAAATTAATTCTGTTTGGTATGAATTAAAAGAAATTTTTACGTAGTTGTGAAGAATCTATTGGTGAACAAACTGAATTACTAAAATTTTTACGTGATCTTGACCATTTTTCGACATGGTTAACACGTACACAAGCATCAGTTGCTAGTGAAGATATACCAAATACATTAAATGAAGCTGAACAATTGTTAAATCAACATCAAACAATAAAAGAAGAAATTGATTGTTATGGTCCTGGTTATGCACAAATGAAAGAATATGGTCATCGTATTATATGTAATGCTGATACAACAGATCCAAAATATATATTTTTACGTGAACGTTTAAATGCACTTTATGATAATTGGAATGAACTTGATCAGATGTGGCATCACAAAAAGAATATGTTAACTGAAGCTATGCAATATCAAATGTTTATTCGAGATTCTAATCAAGCAGAAATTTTATTAAATCATCAAGAAGCTTATTTAGCACGTGAACAACAACCAAAATCATTAGATGATGTTGAAGTTTCAATTAAAAAACATAAAGATTTTTTTACAACAATGTCAGCTAATGGAGATCAAATATAATGTGTTTGTTCATTTGTTCAACGTTTATGTCAAGAAAATCATTATTTAGATAATTTTTTATTTCAAGAGAAAATTCAAATTAATATTTATATGATTGAACAAATAATTATTGTTTGTAGCGAACGAAATGTCATTAGGATAATGGTTGATGCAAATATCGCTGCATTTTTTTTATTGATTAAAATATTTTGTAGAAAAAAGTGTATTGAAAGTATTTTTTTCAATGGAATATTCGAAAAAAAAACAATTATAGTGATTTCTGTCATGTTGTCCCATTGAATAACCAGCACATTTTAAAATAACTTTCAACTATAGTACATAAACAGCAATGTGTTAATACCATTATTAGATAGATAAGAAGTACTTTGGTGTAGATTCTAGATAGACAATACTTATATGATCTAACAGTGTGTCTACAATCAGTGTATACTTCTAGTCCTATTGAAAATAGTAATAACGCTGAAAATAAATTTCAATTCGACTCGAAACTAAAACTTTTGTTATAAATATTTACTAAGGAATTTTCCTTGTTATTTGACAGTTCTAGAAAAAAGAACATAAAATATACTTTAACTTTCTACATATTCTTCGTTTATAACCAACCAAAGATTAATCGATTATAATCAATATATTGTCTTTGGATCATCTGTTCCGTAAATTAAGCATAGAAGACAATATCAACAAATGAATTTTATTATAATGCTTGCAAGGATAGTATTGTTTCATGTTTTTTTTCTAAAACCGAACTAATCCTGTCTATTGTATTTTTATTAATGTTCATATTCAATCAGTATGTAAAGATTAGCTATACTTGCTAATTATATATTGGTCTTTCAAAAAGCAATATACTATCATGCTAATCTATTTCAACTATAAATCTGTCAGATATTATAATCATGAAAATTCTACTAGACATGAGTGCATGACTCAGCTATTCGAACTTCAGTATCACCAGTAATAGCTTAACTCTAATGAAGTCATTTAACGATACTGTCATATTTCCTGCAGTTCGATAATATGCTGATCACACTATGACATGCATCTGCCCTTACAATTAGTTAGTGTATATGAGAAACTGAAGCAAATATCTGCTTTAGGTCTTTTTCTCTCTGTAGACATATGAACAGAAAATAAATATCGTTCATGCTAATCAATATTTTAAATAATTCCTAGTTGAATATCATTAATTATAATTTATCCTAAATAAAACTAAAAATCTATATAATTTTAGGTAATCGTATTCTATCACGTACGTCAATAATTAATGATCGTTATGCTGCTAATCGTCAATTAGCAGTTGAAATGAATGATAAATTTCAAAAATCACTTAAATATTTTCAATTTATTCAAGATTGTGATAATCTTAAAGAATGGCTTGATATGAAAACATTACAAGCACAAGATGCTACATATCGTGATACAGCTAATATACATACAAAATATCTTCATCATCAAAAATTTCAAGCTGAAATAAATTCAAATAAAGAACGTTTATTATCATTAAAACAAAATGCTGACCAAATAAAAATTTGAAAATTATCAACAAGTTGATAAAAATTTAATTGATCAACATATTGATGAATTAGATAATTTATGGATTCAATTAGAAGGAATAATACATGAAAAAGGTGAACGTTTTTTTGATGCTAATCGTTCAAAATTATTTCAACAATCAATAACTAATCTTGAAGAATTTATGTTAAATATTGAAAAACATTTATATGCTGGTGAATCAACAACAACAACAGATTTAACAGCAACAAATTTTTTTTTTCTTACTTAAACAAACAACAATTGAAGAAAAATTATTAAAAAGTCAACAACAAGTTGATGAATTACGTATACAAACTGAAAAATTAAAACAATTAGAACCAGAAAAATCTGAAGAGATTGATACAAAACGTTTACAAGTTGAAGAAAAATTTGCTAAACTTTTATTATCATTAGAACAAAAGAAATTACATTTAGAACAACAAAAACATTTACATCAATATATACATGATATTGTAGATGAACAAACATGGTTAAGTGAAAAACATCATTTATTACAAACATATTCAGATTTAATATTTAATAATAAACAACAAGCATTAATGAATATTAAATTATTAAAACGTAAAAATGAAACATTATTAAAAGAAATTGAAAATCATGAACAATGTTTATTAGAACATTTAACTACTGAATGTATACGTATCAGCAAAGATTATCCATCACGTGTAAATGAATTAGAAGAATGTTTAGAACAATTAGTATTTAATTACAAATATTTAAAACAAACAATTAGATAACGACAATAACAAATTGAATTATTAGAAAATCTTTATCAATATTATTATGATTTAAGTGATGCTGAAGCATGGTTAGGTGAACAAAAATTGTATATGATGAATAAAGAACCTAGTAAAGATGAATTAATAACACAAACATTTATACGTCAACAACAAACATTTGATCAAACAATTGAAAATTATTAAAATATACTTCATGAATTAAATGAACGTGCAAAAAATTTATTAGGTATGTATTAATTTTGTCGAAAGAATAAATAGCAAAAACACAATGACAAAAATAGTCACTATATTATTACGTGACTCTGTTAAAGTTGAAATGTATGAATCGAAGACTAATATATATATATATATGTACACTTCTCATGAGCATTCATACTCATGTTTCATACTAGAGCTCATCAGATCCAAAACTCTAGAGCCACAATCCGGTTAGTTAATCTATTCGTGGCGACACGAATATTGTTTTTTTTTCAAAATTCGCAAAAGGTTTCAGTTTTTTTTTATAGCAACTGTAGTACTTCGAAACAATTTTTATCAACGTTTCTCTTATCAATATAAGCTGTGAATATTCCTTTATCAGTAGTAAACGAATCAATCTATTTGATTAAAATATGGTAGAGACATTCAATTATTTCTGCGATCAATAAGCTTTTTGGCTCCCCTGTAGTGGAGTTCATCTGCGGGCCCCTTAATCTCGAAAAGCTTAAACATTTTCAATCCGAAGCTCGATCCACACTGATAATATTCTCAATAAATTGTTTAATCCCATGTTGCTAGTTCCTCAGAAGGTACGAAATATTTCTTTCATTTATTTAAATTTAGCCAGTAGCATACCGTACATATCTTTCAAGGTACTGTGGCAAAGATCCTGTAAAAATACGTTCATATTTGACGGTTCTTTCAAAGTAGCCATTATCTGGTCTAATCTGGCAGACTCTACTTCACACTCCTATTATCTCCTTATGGTGTACTTCTATGTTTCTTACTTTTTTGGTATTCAATAAAATATCGTTATAGTGCTAAAAATTTTTTTTGACATTTTGTTTTTGCAATTTTTTTCTTGAATATTATTATTTTCTTTCGATCTAATTAATATTATTCATTTATTAAATAATTTAAATGAATCGAATTTATCTGATGATTTCACTGATGAACACAATGATTTAGTTAATAAACGACAAATACAATTAGATAAATTATATAGTAGCTTAAAAGATTTATCTATTGAACGACGACAAAAATTAGAACAAACATTGAAACTTTATCGTTTAAATAAAGAAATTGATGATCTTGAAAAATGGATATCTCATAGAGAATCGATAGCTGGTGCACATGAATCAGGACAAGATTTTGAATATGTATCTATGTTACTTGATCGTTTTGTTGCATTTGAACAAGAAACACAACAAATAGGTAATGAACGTTTACAATATGCTAATAATATGATTGATAATTTAATATCAAATGGTCATATTGATTCAGCACAAATAGCTGAATTAAAAGATTCATTAGATGAATCATATCAAGATCTATTAGAATTAATTGAAACACGTTTGCTAGCATTAAAAACATCATGGGAATTACACAAATTTTTACATGATTGTAAAGAAATATTATTAACTATGGAAGAACATACAAATTCAGTACCAGATGAAATTGGTCGTGATCAACAAAGTGTACAACAATTATTATGTAAACACCAACGATTTGAAACTGAATTAGTTTTATGAGCACAAGATATACAATGTATACAACAAGAAGCAAAACGTTTAAATAGTAAAAAAAAGAAACTGAAATAAAACAAAAAGAATCTGATATTTTAACACAATAGAAATTATTACAACAATTTGTTGATCAACGAAAACGTTTTTTTAAATGATTATGAAGATTTACATAAATTTTTTGGTTTAGCTAGAGATTTGCAATTATGGATGAATGGTATAATTAGACATATGAATAATAGTGATAAACCACATGATGTTAGTGGAGTAGATTTATTAATGAATAATCATCAAAGTTTAAAAGCAGAAATTGATTCTAGACAAGAAAATTTTATTATGTGTATTAATCTAGGTAATTTATTTAATATGAATTTGATTAATTTTAATACATACAAATGATTTACTTAAAGCATATCAAAAATAGTGACGAACGAATTTTATTTCGTTATAAAAAGTTTAAAGAAACGTTTTTTTTCTATATAGTCTGATAGTAAAAAATAATGCTCTATATTTCTCTAATATTTGGTCATATTTTCAACTAATATCATAATAATAAAATTTCGATAAAAGCTGCTTGTTATCATATGTGACGGTAATATTAGATCACATACTGTCCTCGACGTTCATACTTGAAAAATCGATACTGGTAATGTCCGGGACCAAGGATTTTTTTAGTGCAGGCCCCACTCAAGTCATAGTCATGATCATAGTCCCAGTCATAATATCAATTCCGCTCATTGTTCCAGTCGTGATCTAGAGAAAACTCTTCGAGAACTTATCCGTATCATATCTAAAAAAATTCTTCAAGTACTCGTTCTTTTGATTAGTTTAGTCAATGACTAGCAGTTCGTTAGATCATCTCTCTTGAATTATGTTCTGATTGATATGATAGTTCGCTTAAATTCATAGAATATTCACCTGTAATCTTTAGCTCCGATTGGGACAACTTTTTTCTCATAGTCTCGATCCTGGCCACTGAAACCCAGACTGAAATCGATTCCACACATCTCTAATTGATACTCGTACTTAAGAAAATCCGAACTTTTCAGTTCTGTTCTCTCGTTTCCGTTAATACCTAGCTGTCTATACATATTATAGATATGTACAGTATTATTTTTACTATCAGATCATAAGAGAGAAGGTTTCTTGAAGCTTTTTATCAAGAATTAAAATATCTTCGCCATTACTTTTATTATGCCCTCAGTATATAATACAAAATAATTTTTGTAAAACTCTTCACCATCGCAAAGCATTCAAACTAAATCAATTCATGTAATCTCTCTTGTCATATGTCGACGTAGAGTAAACAGAATCGTTTATGTATTCTGTTGAATTATATAAAATTTTGTTGATTTAAAATTTTCTTGAAACGGAACACTACTCAATGTAATTTCTATAAGATGATCTCGTTTAAAATAAGAATATGATGGTATCTAATCTCTAACAAATTGTTGTATCCATTATTTTTTTCTTTTAGGTAAAGATTTAATTAATCGTCAACATGTACGTTCATCTGAAGTAAAAGAAAAATGTATACAATTATCTATGTTACGTGATAATGTTGATGATACGTGGAAGGAACGTTGGAAATATATGCAACTTATTTTAGGAGTTTATCAACTTGCACGTGATGCAGCTGTTGCTGAAACATGGTTAATCGCACCAGAATCATATTTAGCAACTTGGTGAAACATTAGATCAAGTACAAAATCTAATAAAACGTCATGAACAATTTGAAAAATCTTTATTAACACAAGAAGATCGTTTTAACGCTTTGCGTAAGGTGACAACATTAGAAAAAAAACGACAATTACCATTCGTTCAACCTCGTCAAAGTCGTTTATCAATTTATTTAGAAGAATTTAAAACATGGGAAGAACGCAATGCTGAACGACCATCAACATTAACAGATAGAACAAAATATCAATCAATTATAACAGAAGAAAAAACAACATCTGATGGTGATAGTGATCGTTCAACAACATTGCCAGGTAAACAACAATCTAGTCAAGATTTAGAATCAACAATTAATAAACAACGACAATCAGAATCAGCAACACGTTTACTAACAATAAAGGAAGGCTTCTTATCACGTAAACATGAATGAGAATGACATGAACGTAAAACAACACATCGTGCATGGGAACAATATTATACAGCGTTACTTAGCAATCGTTTAACATTTTATAAAGATGCTATAGATTTAAAAGCAGGTCGTGCAATAACAGATGATGTTCAATTAGAGTCATCAACTAATGTTGCACCAGCAATAGATTATCGAAAAAAAACCAAATGTATTTCGTTTAAAATTTCAAAATGGTAATGAATATTTATTTCATGCTAAAGATAATATTGCAATGAATGAATGAATTATTGCAATACATAATTCTATATCATCATCATCA